>CM030759.1:14425365-14498226 GCA_018104995.1 Cairina moschata | reverse complement strand
TTTTTAACACCAGGAGGGGCATGAGGATGAAGAATGTAGGTATGGCAGAATGGCTGGCTGCTGTAGGCAGTGGGATTTGCTCAAGTGCATTAAACCTTGCAGGGATGAATTCTTGCTTTATCAGCACTATCCAGGAACCCTTGGGCAGTACAAAGGCTCTGCCTAGAAAATGTGCACCAAAGCGTTCTTATTTCTTCGCTCAGCATGGGATGATCCCAATAACTTAGTGTTTTGTGGAGGCAGGCTAATAAAACATCATCATTCTTCCCTTGTACTTCTCTGCTGATGCAGGTTTGTGCACTCGATGAAGGCTTTGCAAAACTTCACCAGTTCTCAGTGCTTTGCACAGTCCTGCAAATGTGTAAGTAATTACCATCGTGGCAGTACAGTATCTTTGAATGTGTGCATTTGTAAGTATAAAATTGGTCACCATTTCAGGGACCTATTTTGTAGTTAATTTCTGTGCTTGTGTTTCAGTGGTACTGCTGCATACGCTCAACTAATTTGTGTTCAAATGTGTGCAACTACCTGGTGTGTTCAGTTACCTGGGTACAGATATGGACTTTTTATAAAAATGTAAAATATTATATAAATACCCCTTTAAAATCTAGAAATACTGACCTGTATTTCCGTATAGCAGTGCAGCACTGACTACGTGATAGTCAAACACCAAATTTTTATAATCTCTTTCAAAACCAAGGCAGTTCCTACCTAAGGACAGTTCTTAATCACATCCCTGTTTCTCTCTGAGCTTAGCATGACGTGTCTCGTTGTGAAGCTGCAGGTCCCAGAAACAGAGCGAGAGCACAAGTGCCAGCTACCTCGTACGCTTGTCTCGGGCAGGAGCAGTGCTGGGTGCGAGGGAAGGCTTGGCTGTTGCCCAAATCTGCTGGGGCACTCAATCCGCTGAGAGTTGGTGTCCTCCTCTTGTGCTGCCCTGTGCTGTCTCAGTTTTAGAATACTCTTGCAAACGTGTTGTGGCTGCTGCAAACACCCAGAGGGCTTGTCTGGAAAGGGAAGGAGTGGCTTGTGCTGCTGATTGGAAACCAAGAGAGCGCTGGGACTAACCAGGAGCAGTTGTGTAACACTGGCGTGGCTGTGTTCGGACTGTTGTCCTTTTATCATTGCAACTGCTTGGGGTAAACAATGTCTCTGAATTGCTTCTTTGGCAGGAAGAGAATTGCAGCGGCTTTCATGTGTCCTATAAATAGGAGGCTGCTGATCTCTGCAGTGGGAGCAGAGTTAAAGCACGCTTCACCCGTGCTCGTGGCCTGACCTACCTTGATTAACATCTGAGAGTTGATTTTAATCAGTAACCATGCCTGGAAACAGCCCAGCTGTTCACAGTAACCAGATCCTGAACTTGCCTGAAAAGGCTTTGGATTGTCCAAACCATCTCCATTAACTTCTAAACCTGCTGACAAGTGTCAGCCAAAGGTGTTAGAGACGCTAGCCTTCAGCAAGCCTTATAGACAGAGGTTCCTGGGCAGGAGAACGGGAAATCTGGTTTGTATCCTCAGAGAGGGGGTTGCTGGATGGACTTTAGCTCTTGCAAGACTCTGGAGAATCCATGCAGGAGCGTGGCATGCAACTGCTCCCACAAGAGGAACTCTTTCTTGTGGCCTTAGTAAATAAGAAAGTGGCTTTTATGAGTCACAAGGCTTTAAACTCCCTTCGTGTGAGGTTAAAGCATTGCGTGGTGTTTCCTTGGTGAACCGTGGTAGGCTTTTCTTCCTCTTTTAACATGTTCTTTGTCAAGGAGCTGTCTAAAAGCCAGAGGTTTGCTGTTTCTCACTGCCATGGCAGCGCACAGCAGTCATCCTGCAAAGGGTCTCAGGTCTGTTGCTAAGTTGTATATCTGAAGCTCCCCATCTCTTTCCTTTACAGTTTCCACAGATGCTGTTGTTTGTTGCAGATCTTGACTCCTTTTGGTCAGCTCCTTGTTTGCAGTTGCAGAGCGTGTCAGTGGTAACTACAAGCCTTCCCCTGGGGGAAGTGTTTGGGAAAGCATCCCGTGTATTTTAATCCGATAGTTCAGCCTTTGGAAACAAGAAGCCGGTTCCAAATTTGTCCCCCCGGTATTTCAGGGATGCCGTCCTGAGAATCTCCTGTTTTCATGGTGGCTAAAATAATCCTGTAAGTTTCTGTGCCTTCTGTAAGTGCACATTTATCCGGGGCTAATTAGAGTACTTGATTAGTCAGGGCACAGTTGAAACATAGCAGTCCTAAGTGTGTCAAGCCCTTGCAGGCATCCTCATTTCCTCTGAGTTACAGATGTCCACGTGCAGTGCTCGGGGCGGCTTTCTGGCATTGCCATGCTGGGAACAACACAAAGAAAAAGCAGTGGTTTGATCTTTGGTGTGAGTACAGGCTTTCTTCCCTACACTAGTTGACAGTGTTTGTTTTTTTTTTATATAAAAAAGAACATGTTTTTGGCATCCAGGGAGAGAGAACTACTTGTCCAACAGCTGCTCTTGGAAAAACTGTGTATTTATTTATTTATTTAAGATAGTGAAAACACTCCCTGTGTCCAGAAGATTGTATCAGCTCGTTACACGTGGGGGCTACCTTTCCACGTCCCTTAAATTCCAGCGCACGTGGCTGTGGAAGCAGCACCCTGTCACCACGTTTGGCAGGTCTTCCAGGAGCTCGTTGCAAACCTCGTAAAGCAGACTTTGCAGCTGGGCAAGCAAGGACTTTAAAACCAATTTCCAGCCCCGTTTTTTGAAGCAGGATTAAGTAGGCAGTTTCTAACCGTATAAAATTCTTGTGTGAATTTCTGTGGCTGTTAACTCCTTAAAATACTCAGTGAGCTGCAGCACTGAGGTGTTTCTTTAACACAGAAATTCCTCTTCAGTGCAGTTAAGCCTTAGGAAGCACGAGTCCTTTGTGGCTTTCTGGGAAAAGGCTTTCTTCTTTATAAAGAAAACCTCACTAGTTCTATTTTTCTGTAACTCTTGAAGCTCTACCTACCAGTAATTCTACATCCCTCTTGTCCTCTGGATTAAAAAGAAAGGGCCAGCTTTCTTGCTGAAGACCTTCAGAATTTTTGTAGGCGCTGGGAGCCGAGAGATTTATTTTTCTCATCAAGCAGCTATCATGATGTTAACAGCTCATGAGTCAGAAGCGCTGAGCTGCTGCACTTACCCAGAGTTAAGCCATCAGTCTGGGGTTTCGGCTGCTTGCAGTCAGGTTTGCTGAGCAAAACAGTAAGGCCTAGTTATTATGAAAGGAGATGAGTGAATATTTCAAGTGAGATTGTTTTCTAATGACACCTTGTTTATAAGCCTTGGGTTTAATGTCAAATAGTGTGGAACGATAGTGATGTTTGTCTTTTTTTCCTTGAAGGGAGCTTGAACAGAACACCCGATCTTTCCAGGAAGGATTTCAGCTGCAGAACTTAGCAAATGCACCTTTATCGGGGTTCTTGCTTTCAGAAAATTTCCCTGCAGGTTGTCAAGGGCATGAGGCTGGGGCAGAGCTCTCCCAACAGCCCCGATCCCCCTGCAGCCAGTTGTTTCGAGGTGCCTGCTGGAAGTCAGTCTGTCCTCGAGCTGCGCTGGGACTGCAGCCGAAGTGATTTACAGATCTAATCGGGAAAACACTGCGAGGAGTCAGGACCTTCTAGAGGAAGGCAGAATGTCACTGTGCTGGTATTGCTGTCGGCAACGTGGAGAAGTGCCATTTGGGCAGGATCCTCTGCGTGTCTCCTCCCTTTCTGATGCAGTATAAATACCTTCAGTGACGCTGACTTGAAGCCTGCTGCAAGGCCTGCTGCAGAAGGCACGCATCTCGCAGGTGAACATTTGTTTACATGGAAATTGCTGGCTGTTTACAAACAGCAGGCTATCACCCCGCTGCTGCTGTCACCGTAGAAGATCTCCAACTTTCTGATCAGCTGAGGAAACATACTGTTCCCTCCATCCCTTTGATGTAATTCCCAGACACATGCCCGCTTGTGCCCAGAGGCAGGCTGGCGGCTGAGAGCCTCGCAAAGCCCTGCAGGAAGGGCAGACGGGGGATGGCTGCAGGCTGGCTCTGAATTTCCAGCCTCCAGCAGAGCTCTGCTTTCCCAGATCTGCAGAAGGGCCGTGCAGGGTCAGCTGGCAGTAGCCCAGCACTAAATAGCTTGTTTGTGCTGGGCTGGATGTGCCCTCCTGCAGGCTCGGCTGTCTGCTTTCTGCCTAATTGTGCCTCCTCAGCCCACCTTGGGTTTGGTGCACGTAGAGCTTCCTCTGTGGCAGTCAGCAGGACTTTTGCAGTGGACTTGTGCATCTTTTAATAAAGGGCAGTGCTTTTGTGCCTTCTGCCTGCTCTTTTATCGAGCTTGCTGCTTCCCCAAAGCAATGTCACGCAGGACGCGCGTTCCCCGGAGGCAGGCTGACAGCGAGCTTCGTGGGTGCTTTATCATCGTGTCCCACAAGCAGGGTATTTATAGACTGAATGAGGCTGAATTCATTCAGGGAAACTTCTGCTGTGCTCATCTACAAAGATGAAGTCCCAGTTTGCAGCAGGTTAGCGGTGTTTGGCAGCCCTGCTGGGTGGTTGTTGATTGAGGGCAGCTCAGCTGAGGATAAGCTCTGTGTTTAATGGTTTGATGAGGGTCTTTGCAGCCCTGCTTTCGTATCAAATGTCTGACAGGTGTTTGGTATTGCTGGGGGAAGCTGCTGTTTGATCTGGGGGATGGATGTCTTTGATGTCAAGGAGGATAGCTCGCTGTACAGAGAGCTAATGGGGTTGCTGCAGCAGCCTGCTTTTTGTTGCTGATGATTTTTTGGGATCTCCCTCCTCTCATTTCCTCCCTCTGGTCTTCTAACGATTTCTTGCACTGAGTGCTTGTTTTTTTTTTTCTTTCCTTAGAGTTTCTTAGAAGTTCAGTGACTTCCTGAAAACAAAATGAGATGATCTCATTTTCTGCTTCAAAGCTGCCTTTAAGGTCTCTGGATTGCTTTGTTTTGAGGGCGTTCTGTAAGCAATCAAAGCCATTCGAGCGTACAACAGACCCATCTCAGTCTGATCAGCTTTCCAGTGTAACCATATTTGTACACGCTGCTGCCTGTTTTATGTCTCCGTTTCATTCTTTTTAAAGTCTGTGACCTTTTCCTTAGGATCCTAATAAGCTGTTTTCTCTGTTGGGTTCCTCGGTGGAAGTAAATAATTACTACACACGACCATGATTTGATCTAAATGAGCAGACATTCCAAGCTATAACGAGTACGTCTTCCACATTTCACACCCTTCCCAGACTAGGTGTAAGCTGCTGTAATTTTGTGGTGTTTGTGTGTTCCTTATGGTTTGTTTGTGGCGAGCATTGCTTGCAAAGTGTATTAGGCTCCCGATCCCAAACTGCAATGAAATTACATCCAGCTTTCCATTTTCTCTGCAGAAGAGCAATGAGATCCTGGACTCAGGTTGCAGCTTTCAAGAATGTACTAATAAGATCCCGATTTTGCTCAAAGAGTAGATGTGGAGGTCCTGGGTAGCAAACATTTTTGTGCCTGAGCTATGTTACCTGTGTCGTTGCAGAATACGGCGTCTGTGAGAACCTGCGGAAGCTGGAGATCACCGGGGTGTCCTGCCGAGATGTGTATGCCAAACGTAAGTGGTAGAGCTGGCGCGGATCCGCGTGTCCTTGCTTAGTGCCAACTCTGAAACCACAGACATGCTGGATATTTAGTAAACTTTGACAGAATAAGCTAGTCAGAATTACCTCCTAATGGCAAGGGCGTCTGTAAAGTTAACATCTTTAGGATTTTATTTAATACTAAGAAATGGGATATCTACATGTATGTCCCCCACTCCTTTGGTAGGAAAAAGGCATGGAATTTAAGTTCCCTATGGAGCATAATGAAGGTTTCTCGGTCTTTCCAGTTTGTTTTATCCTTTTCAGATCTTGCTAAGGAATTTACTGATGCTTTTCATAGCTGCAGGCTGCCCATGCCCTAAAGTAACGAAGCCTTGATCTCAGTGGAAGGATGCCATTATGCTAACAGAGGGAAAGAGCAGTCAGTGAAGGGGTTGAGCGTGACTTTGGGCTGCTCCTGAAGGAAGTGTCTGTGTTTTAGGGATGGCTGTGAGTGGCACCCCAGCTCCTTAGGCCTTCTGCAAGATAAATACACACTGTCCTACAGTGGGGAGCAGGGTCATCAGAGAGGAGAAACTGTCTCCCCATCCCCAAATCTGGTCCTTTGCAGTCAGAAGCTGAGCTGATGGCTCTGAGAGCTCCCGTGTCAGCACTGTTGGGCTGTGTTATCTTGGTTGCACCACCACGAATTTTGTAAGGATCTGTGGTCCTTGGGATAAAAAGAGAGATTTAAGCTGTGGCACTTGAACTGTGGCTTCTGGCTGTTGAGATCAGGTCCTGTTTTATGTAGCAAAAGCAGTAACTGTCCCAAGTTGTATCACGAGAAGTCTCTGTGGGCTTTTCAGAGTCAAAATCCACTTCCACACGTGCTTTATTTGCTGAGCCTTGAAGCAGCAATGACTTCAAGCATTGATCTTCATGCTGGGAAGGAAGAACTTCTAGGTTTTAATCCTATCTTTGCTAGACTCGCTGAGCATCCACAGGCAAAATTACTTCATCGCCTACTGCCCTTCTTTACCTGTCTGTGCACATGAAAGGGAGCTGCCTGATTTGTCTGCAAAGAGCTGCGCTTGACACGAGGACCACCTCTGCGATAGATTTCATTGCATTTCTGAAGAAGAACCATGCCCTTATCCGTTCAGCAATCCTAACTAGCTTGGCTGCTAGCTAGGAATGGCCAAGCACTACTCAGGGTGCTTGGCAGCTCCTTCTGGCTTTTGGGGGATGCACTGTCTTGGCTCTCCTGCTCAGGCTCAACATTTTACCTTGTTGCAAACAATTAGTGGTTTCAGAACAGCTTCCTGCTGGTGTGAGCCCATTTTCTCTGCTGTCCTGTAAACCTCTCTAATTGCAGAAGAGTTAATTTGGGGCTACTGGCAGAACTCACACAAGCTTTTCTGCCCACTGAGCGTGTGTCTACAGGAAATAGCATGGGAAATGAGGGACTGAGCTTAAGTGTTAGAGAGCACGATTAATGCAACACCTAGGCTATCATCTATGTAGCTACTTGTCCTGAGATGAGACTGGGGGCCCTGATTTCACTTTTACTTCCCTGGATGCCAGTTGTAAATGTTGTCTGAGGGAACCTTGAACATGCTAAACTGTGTATAAGTAATTTTATCTGTCTGGGCTTGAGGCTGGGGCTGATGGAGACAAATTGGTGCACCACAGCTGGAAGTAAAGCCAAAAGGGAGTTGGCCCAGCCTGCTCACAGGGTTACGTGCTGGTTACGGTGGAGCTGAGTTCTCTGGTACTTACCCTGCTGTGTCTGTTCAGGTATAAACCCACGGGTGAAGTCGGGGCGTTTTATGAAAATCCTTCCCGACTACGAGCACATGGAGTACAGAGATGTTTACACCTGCCGTACGTACCTCCTGCTGGTTGATGCTTCCTGCACTAAGCACACACGAGATGCTGCATGGAGTGTGACTTTTTGCTTTAAGCAGGTTATTTTGGGGTGGATCTTGGGGCTGTACGGAGGGCGTTGTTAGCCAATTCTTTCTGCTGCTCATGAGTGGAGTGAGGAGGGTACACAGTGAGGTCTTCTTTTGAAATGCTTCAGGTTTAAATATTGTCCTGGCCAGTCCCAGAAAGAAGGGTCAGTGAAGAACATTCAGTCAAGGAGCACTCGCTCTGCTCTTTGTGCATTGCCCCTTTCTTAGAAAGCATTCAAATACACTGGTCAGGACTTCTGAAAGCAAGCCTAAATAAACTCTGGACTGGCAAAAAGCCTCGTCTCGATCCAGATGAGCTGCATTCAAGCCCACAGCCCTTCCTATACTAATTCCATCCCTGCACAGTGAATCCTTTCAGCCACCACCCCCTCTCTAGGAAACACTGTTGGTATTTCGGAGATTGTGATCTGCATTCTTGATCTCAGTCAAGAAACTACTCTGGGTCAACTGTTCTTTGCCTCCTGATTCCGTGTTTAGGACAGATTACCCAACCTTTCAGTCTGATGCTCAGTCCTCTGCAGGAGTTAGAGGGAGCAGTGATCAGATTAAATCCCTGGAGGAGGCCTGGAGTGCTTGGTGTTTGGAGGGGGTGTTCAGCTGTCCCCTGTTCTGCAGGGGGAGGGTAATTAATAAGTTCTGCAAACTCAGGTTACTAATTCACTGGTGCTTGGGAATGGAGTTTTTCCACACGTGCTAACAAGCGGAGTGGATGCTGCTGTTTAGACTTGCCTGTGCCAAAGACAGCTGAGCATGGGCCACACAGATGATCTCCAGCAGCCCACGGTGATGGTGTTTTTCCTGCGAGTCGCAGCAGATGAGCAGCAGCAGTGCTCAGCAGGAATTTGTAGTTCTGGCAGTCCTGCCCATCAGCACCAGCCGTGTTCAGGAGCTGGGGGGGATGGAGAGGCTCCTCCAAAGCTGCCCCTCGGGATTTGGGCTTCCTTTGTAGGTTGCTACCCGGGTAATTGCTCTGAGCGTGCAGTTTGTGGTGGCCCTGAAATGGCATTTTGTGCTGTTCCCTCAGCTGTGAATTCTTCAGCTGCAGCCCCAAGCTTCTGAAGTCTGACCCTCTTTCCTTTAGGGGCTTGATGTATTACTTGGGGAACAGCCAGTGCGTTTTACGATGTGATTGCCTGTTTCCCTCTTTCCCCACCTGTGTATTAAGTCTGCTGCCAGGATTTGGCATGTGAGTGCTCCCCAGTTTGTGTTCGTGCAGCGTTAGGTCAGCTCAGATCACTTTCCTCAGGGTTTTCTATGAGGGATGACACTTTGCTCCTTCACTAGCAGGGCAGTTATTGCTGGCTGGGGGGCTGTAACTGCTTGTCTTGGTATCTTACTGCATCCTGGGAGCCTGAGTTGCAGTAAGTCAGGTCTTCTCCAGTCAAAGCGAGCCACCTCTGCTTTAAAAGCTGCAGAATTCATTGAGAAACCCTGTTTTTTCATTTTATTTCATTACCCTCAAACCTGGAGACAGGTAATATGAGATCTAATTAAAACAGTAGCATATGAAAGCATCTACTGTGCTCCTGTTTTAATAACCTGTTCCGGGGCTGTAACCTGTCTGTTCATCCCGCTGGTGTTTGTGGTGTGCCAGCTCTGTGCTGCTTGCTTGGACCTGCTCTGCATCTGCTCAGTGTCACTTCCTTGCCCTGTGGCTGACTCTGGTGGCCAGCACAGGCGTCAGACCCTTCCTAAGCAGCCTCCTGTGGCTGGGAGCTTGGGCATTCACTGCTTTTTTTTTCCCTTTTTCCCTAAGCCCATCTTCCCCAGCTGGATTCAAGCTGCTTTTTCATCTGGAGAGCTTGCAGGGCTGTGCGGCAATGTGGATAACGCCCAGGCTGGGTGGGGGTTGCACTGAAGCTTCCCGTGGATGTATTTTTGTTCCATTTGGCAGGACGTGGGCTCAGAAATTTGGATAGGCGAGAGGCTCCTTCAGGACTGAGAAGAATTGGAAGTGCACATAGCAGAGGAAAGCCTTGGAGAAAGACCCAAGCGCTGTTTTCTTTCGAGGAGTGGGGAGGGAAGCAGCTGTCAGATCCATCCATCTCCTGCCACCGAGTGCCAGAGCTGGAGCTCGACGGGTTGTCCCTGCTGTGGATAGAGCTGGAACCCAGAGGCACTACAGCAGGAAAAAAAAAACAGCCTGAAAAGTGGAGTCAGGCTTTTGCTTTGCCATTTGTTCGGGCTTTTAGCTAAGTGCCAGCCTTTTTCCCAGTAACTTCTTTCCTCTGGAGGCTGTGCAGCTCTTTCAGCCTCCTCCACAGCCCCAGGCTTGCAGGTGATGGGGCAGCTGGTGAGTTGGGCTGTGCATGAAGCAGCCACGGTTCCAGACCTGCTGTAGCTCCTGGAGCCGTCTGTTTGCTCAGAGGGAGCAAAAACAGGGCTCACCTTGCCAGGCAAACACTTCTCTGCTCCTGCAGAGCCCGCTGGCTGCAGCTCCCAAGGGGCTTCAGGCATGAGCTGGGGGAGAATGAGGGAAATACTCCCTGCTTTGTATAGCTTAGCATCGAGTTTTCTGCCCTAAAAATAAAAAAGCTGGGTTTTATCAGCTCCATGGACAGGTTGGAGCAAGCAGATTGTGGCGGGTGGAACGGCTTTCACGCATACCAGTTATTAATGTGTAACTGCTGCAGCGAGACCAGGAGACGGGGAATGTGGTTCACCTGCTCGCCTCCGTGCTGTTTGTGCTGCAGTTGGCTTGCTGAGTGAAACCAGGCCATCAGGCCTAAATTGTTTACTGCACTGGAAAAAGCTTCCTGCGGGCCAGCTGGCAGCAGCTCCGGCCAGCCCTCCCTGCTGTCCTAAACCTCTGTGGAAGTTCTCTGCTTCGGTGCAATAAAAACATCCCCACGGTTCTTGATGTCCTGGGTAGTTGAAGGAACAAAGCTGCACTGAATCTCAGTTCTTCCTGTAAAGTGATGTGAAACAAAACCCACTGCTCAGCCTGTTCTGTAGGTTAAAAGCGGTTGTTGTGGCTTTCTGAGTTGGCCACGAGCAGCGTTGTAAGGCCAGTGTGGTATCTCCTTGCTGTGTTCTTAGAAATAACGTGCACCCTGCTGTCCCCACGCGAAATGCCAGGCTGTGTATCATCCTTGTATGGAGGCTGCTGGTCGTTATATGGACAGAATTCATGGCTGTGATTGCTAGGCATGGAGGCAAGCAGCATCTCCAGGCTTTTGTTAGGGCAGTTCTATAATGGGCTTTAGATCCTGTTTACTGAAAACTTTCATATTTGACCTTCATTTTTGGCTGCTTTTAAGGACACAACACTATAGACAGGTTTGTCTCTGCAAGGAGGGGAAATTCTTTCAAAATAGTTGAATTTCCCTGTCCCTTGCTGCCTTTGTGTCCTTATTTTCTGTTGTTTTGCAGTCTGAGACATCGAGTACGTTTTTGGTAGCTGGAGGTGACAGATACTTCTTGTTCTTAGCTCTGGGTATGGCATGTGATTTGCATCAACAGGACCGTGTTGCAAAAGCTTTCTGATTGTTCCTGCTGAGGTATCTGGTTGTGTCAAGTCCTGGAAACGAAATCCTGCCCCTGCAGCGGGGCAGAGCTTCAGAGAAGCTCAAATCCGTGTGAGCTTGTGGGAGGCCTCAGCTGAGAAGCGCCTCGCTGCGGCTGGGTGTAACCAGCTTTCACTTCCTTCGTCAGGGCTGCTGGGGGGGTATTTGGGCAGCGTTGTGTGCGGTTTGTGGTAGCCTGCCTTTTTCTTTCTTTTCCCCAAATTCCGATTTCCTTAGCTCGATGTGCTCACTTCAGTGTCTCGCTGTTCCCTAGTGCTGCACCGATACCGCCACATCTTGGGGTTATGGCAGCCGGACATCGGGCCCTATGGGGGACTGCTGAACGTGGTGGTGAGTACCTCCCTCGGGAGCTTGGGAGTAGAGGACTGGGAGCCTTTTGTGTGCCACTTTCTAGTCCTGTTTGTCATCCATGTGGTAGCAAGAAGCGTGAACAGCCACCACTCAAGCACATGACGTGTTCCCAGAGGTTGCTTCTCGGATCCTTTGATCATCACCACCTTTATGCATTCAGTCCTTTTTGTTTTTCAGCTGCACTCCAGACAGCCACAGGAACAAACAAAAACAGGAGGAATGTTTCAGGGCAAGGCTTCATTTGGTCTAATGCTGATATTCCAGAGGCTAGCATGGGAAGCCATTCCTTCTGCTTTGACTACAGCAGAGATTTGAGCACTGGCCCCTCACTTTCACCTACATCTGAGCATCGTGCAAAGGGTTTTGCACTTGTGTTCCTGTGGTTTGCTTTTTTTTTAACCAGCAATGCCTAAGCCTAATGCATCAGATGCAGCAATACTGGTGCAAGACCTGTGGTGTCTGCCACTTCAGGTGCTGATGGGGAGAGCAGTTAACGAACAACATTTCTCTCTGTATTGTTGAGAGCTGGGCAAGAAGCTTGCCTGAATCCCTTATACTTTGCACCAGAGCTCAGTAGGCGACAGGTTGAACCGTAACATGACAAGGCCAGTGCAGCTGTGGGGTTTTGCAAGGGTCAGTTCTGTGAGCTGGTGTAACAGTGTGGCCAAGTGCACCAATGCTTACATGATTTTGTGACCTTATAAAGGCAAGCGTGCCTCTGTGGCACTGCTCTGCTTTTGTCTCACGTCTTGCTCTTTAGAAAACATCTTTTTCTCCGAAATTGTAGGGCTGGAGGGGAAGGATTCTGTCAGGCATGCAGGAAGAGGGCTGGCACTTGTACCTCTCAGCAGAGGGGATTGTTGCTTCCTGTGCTGTCTGTGAGTAACGGAGCCAAATAATTCCTCATCCAAAAGGCACAGATAATCATGAGAAGCAGAACTCCATGTGAGTATCTGCCAGCATGAGCTCTCAAACCAATTAGAGCTTGACTTGCTGTGTGGTCTCTTCAGTGCAGTCTCCCTCTCCGGATCCTGCGCTCCAAGCATCCGTCACAAAGTCCTTTGCGGTAATAAAAGCCTGATCATTTTCCGGTGGTGCAGAAAGCCTCGTAAAGAAACCCTCTCCCTCTTCACCAAGGGTGTGCTGCGAGTGCATATGGTCTGGTTTAATTGCTGGAAAGCAGTTTGGAAATGCAGCAAGCTGTTCTGCAGCTCCTGCCCTGATTGAAGAATAGACCCCGGACTTGTTTGCTGCAAATGTCACAGAACGTGGGCAGTGCTGACGTGGTGTGACTTGTTTTGTGTCCCTCTGCAGGTAGATGGCCTGTTCATCATCGGGTGGATGTACTTGCCACCTCACGACCCTCATGTGGATGATCCGATGAGATTCAAACCTCTCTTCAGGATTCATCTCATGGAGAGGAAATGTGCGACCGTTGAGTGTATGTATGGTCACAAGGGGCCTCACAATGGTCATATCCAGGTGAGCTCTTCTAGTGTTTTACACCTCATGTGTCCTAGGGGCAACGTGTGCGCACACACCTTGGATCTAGAAGTGGATTCAATAGAAAATACGTGTTTTTAAAAGGATGTGGCCTTCACCACCTTGTTTTATGTGTGGGTTCCAGCTTTATCCTCATCGTGTCTTCCAAGTTGTATGGGCTGCTCCCTGTTCTGAGTTTGTTCACTGTCCATTAAGGCAGTTGTGCTTTCTGCTGTAAGACCGGAGCTGGGTGGGGGCATTGATAAATGTTCTTGCTGAGATAAAGGATACACAAAGAGGCTTCGTGTAGCTGCTGAATGTATCCAAGCAGGGATGCAGACCTGGTTGGTTTTGCAGCACTAAGATGAGACTGTGGGAAGGCGACTTGGCATCATCCGTTCAGCACAGTGAATGCTTTGAAAAGCTTCCTGAGGGGTTGTTTCCTCTTCCTTAAAATAGAAAGCTCAAATAGAGAAGCAACTTGAAACTAAGGAATTTCATTAGAATGCGCTGGGGTTTTATTGCTTTTATTTCTCTATCCTGTAGCTGATGCACTCGATATCACTTAATGGTATCTCTCCTGTGCCAAAGTCAGTAACACCTGTTTTGTAAAATATGTACTCTAAGCAGTCTTAGCTACATCATCCCTAGGCATCTCTAATCAGGTCTGTAACCTTCTAAATTCTCCTCCGTGCTAACTACAGATTGTAAAGAAGGATGAGTTCTCCACGAAATGCAACCAGACAGATCACCATCGGATGTCAGGGGGAAGGCAAGAGGTAAGAGTGCTTTGCTAAGAGCCTGGCTTAAGGCTGCTTGTATGCCTCCTCTCTGAAGATAAAGCACTGCTGCCTTATCTGAGCTCTTTGCTAATATTGGGATCTGGGAGATGGTCTTCAGGGTTCCAATTTCTGTTTATCTGAACACATTTGAAAACCCAGGCTCATAGCCTCAGGCTGATTTACTCTGAGCTTTTTTGTTCGAGTAGAATTGTTTGTGACTTGAATCAAAACTTAAATCTGCCACACTTAAAGAATTGCAGGGTCTTGGGGAACCCCTTCTGTTTGTGCCAAGGGGCGGTTTAAGGTCACAGTCTGTGAGATCAGTTCATTGTTACACCTGCAGAATGCCTGGGTGGAGACCCTTGCCTTACCTCAGTGCATGGCAGGGTGTCAGGATGGAAACTGTCAGCTAATAAAATCTTCCAGGTAGCAGCATTTTCTGCCAGGAGCCCAGCTAGCTAAACATGGCACGTCAGTTCCTCCGAAGATATGCTGTGAGGTGTCTGCCTACTAGCAGGATGCAGCTGGGTGGAAGGTTTAGTTCAGTGTTTGCTGGTTCTGTAGCAGATGAGAAATGCGTTAATACTTCCAAAGCGCTGCGTTAAGTATGTGTGGCATTATGGTAATTGGAGGATCTGGCTTTAGAAGATAAAGCAGGTTCGGGATATCACTCAGCAGGCTGCTATCTTAGCGTAAGCTGTTATCATGCTAACTCATGTTAGGGTATTAACTTGTCAGAGCTGGTGTGGAGGTACTTTGGGAGACTTTTTCAAAGGACCCTTTGGATTTAGATGCATTGTTACTATATCAGCAGGATTTAACCTCCTAAATCTTCAGTGCCTTTCAAAAGCTGCCCCATTTATGTTCAACATGCCAGGACAGAGCATGGGAGTGGGCTTCTGGGCACACAGATGGGTTTCTGCAAGGTAGGTCAGGACATAAACAGAAGATCAGCTGCTTCGCAGTAACAGATGATGCTTATGCTTTTATTCTGAGGAGACACACTGGCTCTACCTGAGATTTATTTGAAGGGAAGCATATCTTTATTGTGTAGGGCCTTGCAGGTGTAGGGCAGTTACCCTAATTGGTGTGTGTTAAGCATTTTGTTCCTAAATCCGGGCACGATCTGCTGTCAGAGCACGTGCCCTCTCTGTGGCTCAACTCTTGAGTTGTGCTGCTGTGGTGAGGTCACGCTGGGGTACTGCCCCTCTTTCACATGCAACGCCTCTGTCTTCCTGCAGGAATTCCGGACGTGGCTACGGGAAGAATGGGGTCGGACTCTGGAAGACATCTTCCACGAACACATGCAGGAGCTCATCTTGATGAAGTTCATCTACACCAGCCAATATGAGTAAGAGCACCAGCTCTTTTTAGGTATTAAGGCTGCTGCGACTGCGAGACCACATTAGATCACTTCTTCTGAAAATGGGGTGCTTGCAGTTACCTTTAATAGCCAAAGGAACATCCCTGTGTAGTTTCTGTGTCTGCAGGCTCTGTGCAGAGATACAGTGAAGCACAGTCCCCTATTTTTGGAGAGATGAGATGTAATGAAAGCAATAATAATAAAGTTTCGAGTTCTTTAAAATAGCGATGTGCAGTAAGGTGGTTTTGAGCCATCTAACAGTGCTTAATTTGAAGACAGAGAAAATATCTGTGATCCCAAGGGGCTTTTTGCTTATTTTCCATGTTAGTAAACAGTATGCTTGGTAGTGCACTAGACAGAAATTGCACAGTCCCCGAGAACTTGTTTTATCTTTAACTGTCACGCCAAACTTCTAATAGCAGCCACCTCACTGTAGCACATATTTAAATATGCTTCACTCCTAGCTTTTCCAGAAATGCCAGGGAGTGGGGAGGTTTGCCGTGACCTTGCTGCAGAAGCATCCTGGTGTGCTAACAAGCTCTGGTAGAGGGAAGTGGAGGGTTGGTGTGTTTGCATACATCTGAGTGAAATCTGTGAAGCTCGTTGGCAGTGCTGAAAACACAGATCCCACCTCTGACTCAGTGACGACCCAAAGCTGAATAAAGGAGCAGACTGCAAACACATTCTTTGTTTCCAGGGGTGCTCCTTTAACCTCCCTGACCTTTTCTTTCTTTTTTTTTTTTCCACAGCAACTGCTTGACGTACCGACGCATCTATCTCCCTCCTAGCAGCCCTGATGACCTTATAAAGCCGGGTCTCTTCAAGGGGACGTACGGGAGCCATGGGCTGGAGATTGTCATGTTGAGCTTTCATGGAAGGAAAGCCAAGGGGACTAAAATCACCGTGAGTACATTTTCCTTTTGCTCAGCTGCTGACTAAAAGGTTGTTTTATTGATGCCAGGATCCACAGGAGAGAGGTCTCTGGAAGGTAATCAGGTGTTGCCACCCCAAAACCTGTTCCTCATGGGGGTTGGTGGCACCAGTGAATCTGAACACGTGCAGCATAGCTAGAATGAGCTCTGCAACGTTTTTTCATGCTGCTACCTGGCTCTCTCTTCCTGTTCTGTCCCTGCCAGCTGCTTTCTGAGAGCAGCTGGTAGCAGGTCGCTGGAGATCACTTGTGCGTCTGAGGAGCAGGTACTAAATGTTAGATGCTCTTCACTGAAGCCAACGAGGCTAGAGAGCTCCTTTCTCTATAGAGGGGATTTGTGACAAAATGCAGATGCAGCTTTGACTTTTTCATCCTTGCAAGTACAGCCAGACTTGTAGCATGTGATGTAAAATTCTGTTTCTGGGAGATGCAGACAGTTCAGGGAACAAAGAACGAAGCCTGATGCCTTTTGTTGCCGATGTGGCGGTAGTGGAATAGGGTAAGGCTGCAACCATCCTGCTGCTCCCTTTCTCCAGGGAGATCCCAACATCCCAGCTGGCCAGCAGACCGTGGAGATCGACCTCGCGCACCCTCTGCGGCTCCCTGACATCGAGAACCTCCGCGATTTCAGCGAGCTCTCCCGCATCGTCCTTGAGGTCCAGGAGCAGGTGCGTCGCGAGGAGCAGGAGGAGGAGCAGCGGCAGGAGGGAGAGGACCGCTCCCAGCAGGCTGCCTCCCAGCCCGCTGCTCAGCCCCAGGGAGGAGGAGAAGGTGCTGAGGGAGAAGAGACTGCAGCTGGGGCCGAGGGGGCAGCCCAGGACAAGGCGCCAGCTTCCCAGCCTTTTGTGCTGCCCATGGGAGTCATATCAAGGAACGAAGACTATCCCCGGACCTGCCGAGTTTGGTAATATATATGATAGCCTACTTGTACCAGTTACTTTTTGAAACGGAAAGAGTGACCTTTGAGGCATGTGCTGTATTTGTTTGTGCTTTACCTGCACACAGATCTCCCAGCCTGTCATGCTCAGTCTTTCCTCCTCTGCTGTCTTATCTCCTATGCTGTTTGATCCTTTCTTATCGTGCTCTCATCTCCAGTCCCGCTTCCTTGGTAGATCTTTATCCTGTTAACTTCTCAAAATAGCTCCTCTCCCGTATTATGCCTTTTTTGTTTTCCTCCAAGAGCCGCCTGGCTCATATGTTTGGAGATCTGTTGGAGCTGCTTCCTGTTCCTGCGTGTCATTTGTGTTCCTTGGCTGTGGGAACACGGTGCTCTCTCCCACCCCTCCTTGGCGTCTGCTGCTGGCTCTGGAAGGTGCTGAGCACTGCAAGCAGTTAGTGCAAGTGCGCAGAGAGCCTCGAGGAGTGAGACCTGGAGTCAAGGAAGCAGCACACTAAATGAAGTGTGGAAAAAGAGCCCAAAAGCTGAGGCTCAGGCAGGTGACCTTCAGCCAAACATCTGTGCTGGTGGAAAAGCCTACCAAGAGCTGGTTAATCCCAGCAGGCCCCTGCTGTCACAACCAAGCTGTGTTTGAATAAAACCCAGCTCCACCTGCTGCTTGCTTGGAGGTTAGACTGACCTTTACTCCTCGCCAGCTCCTGGTAGATTTTTCTTTTTTTAGATTTTCTTTCTCTCCCTTCCCCTGGGTTTGTCACAAGGCTTGCCTCTCTGGTCACCCTCTCCACATGCGTTTCCTTTTCTGTGAGGATTCTCTGGACCTAGGTTGAATTTTGAGTCCCAGAATTTTGAATTTTGAGTATTCCAGCCCAGCTGGAATACTGGGCTGAACTACAGAAAAAATCATCCATGGGGTGCAGGTGCTGATCAGAAGGCAAAAGCCTCAAGAAGGCACAGATAAATGTACGTAGCAATGGAGGGTTTTCTTTTCTTTGTATGGTTCTGCAGTGTTTTTGTGCCGTGTGATAGAAATGGGTGATTTTATAAACTCCCTGCTCTGTAGCACCTGTCAGCACGTTTGGCAATGGCTTCGTCTTAGTTTTTATTAATTTATTTATTACTATTTTTATTAAATGTTAGGTATTCATGGCTGTTGTCAACTCTTTCTTGCTATTCCTCTCTCCCTGCAGCTTTTATGGGACGGGGCTTATTGCTGGCCACGGCTTCACCAGCCCCGAGCGAACCCCGGGTGTTTTTGTTCTCTTCGACGACGATCGCTTTGGATTCATCTGGCTGGAGCTGAAGTCCTTCAGTCTCTACAGCCGGATCAAGGTCTCCTTTCAGAACGCCGAAGCACCTTCCCGGGAGGCTTTTGATGAAATGCTGAGGAATATTCAGTCGCTGGCTACTTGATGGGTGATGTGTGATGGACAGGGCTAGGGGTTGCGAAGGCTGCTGCACTCCCCAGCCAAGATAGGATGGGGATTCCTCGTTCTCGGTACCTCTGAAAAAAAAAAAAAAAAAGCATGCACTTTTAATAAAGCCTTTTTACCCCAAATGTACACATCCCTGTTAAAATATCCTGACTGCCCTTTCCTCCCAGTCACCCCACACTGCTCCTCTAGCAGTCCTTGGTACCCAGTCTGTAACGTAGCTTTGTATAGCTGAAGGGATCCTGCAGAGGAGGACACAGAGCTTTGTTACTGCAAAAAGAATGTGCTGCAACAAAAATAACTCACGGTCAGGGGTGGATCAGAGAACATCTAATTGACTGGATGGACACAAACCCTCTGCTGTGACCATTAGCAGTCTCCCATGAACGAGCCCTCCTTCAGGGAGGGGACTTTTTGAAGCCTTTGCTGTGCTCCTGGCCAATCTGTCCTGCTGGGAGAGCTGCTTTACCCTCATGACAACCTGCCTGGTCCCCTGCTGCAGGCTGCCTGCCTGCCTACCGAGCGATTGCATCGGTGGTGACAAAGCACATCCTCCTCTCCAGAAACCTTTCTCTAGGTGCAGCGTCATCAGCAAGGGCTGCTTTAGAGTACCTTTATCCGTGGCTGAGTTATCAGAGCGGGTAGTTTCCTTCTGAGAAATTGCCCCAGCGTGGCAGCAAGGAGGTTGGCAGTGCACGTGGCGTTGCCCTGGCTTTTCTGGAGCTTGGTGGCCGTGCTGTCCCTGCAGCTGGGGGTCTCCCTGAGCACAGAGGAGAGGATTCTTGTTTCTTGGAGGTACACAACTGGAAATGCACTCAGAGCTGGTTTTGTACCTGAAAAGTTCATCTTAGATCTTGTAAAATGGGGCTGAAAACCTAAAGGAGGGAAAAAAAAAGTGAAGTGAGCCCGAATGCAGCCTTTTTGACTCCTGCCTGCAGTGGGTAGCAGCAAGTGCCAATGTCACTGGTGCTGACGTGCCCCCAGTTTGGTGTCATTCTCGTGTCAGGTTGCCTTGCACAGTCTGGAGGGAAGATGAGGAATTTGTACGTTGCTGTGGCTCATTCTGGTGCTTCTTATGGTCGGTGCTGACAGGTTGGTGCTGCTGCTCTGCTCACAAGACCCTTCTGTTCCCTTGCTAGTTGTGCTCGTTTCATCCCCGATGATTGCTCCTTGCACAGAAAGCTCCTGGGCTTAATTTCTTTCCACTATGCCCGTGTTCTCCGTGGCAGATCTGAGCTCTGCTGGGAGGTGTGGGCTGCTGCCGAGGGAGCCACGTTCCCCACAGACCAGCCTTTGCAGCAGCGTGACGTAGGAAAATCCTGGCTAGTGCTAATCTGCAAGCTGTGAGTTGTGCTTTAAACCATCTCAGTGCATTCTGTTGTTAATCCTGTGCAGGAAGAGGTGACGGGGTCCTTGTGTGAGAGCAGCTCGATGATCCTGAGGTCTCCTCCAGCCTAGAAATTCTGTGATTCAGCTTGGAAGGAAGGTCGTGGGTGCAAGTGAGAGAGAGAAATCCTTTGGAGTTCTGCTCTGGTCTGGCTGTGGGGGTGAACTACACGTCTCTTCCTAATACCAGCTGCATCAGTTTGTCTAATAAAACCCCGTCTTTACATCTTCTGCAGGTTTGGGTTTGTAAATGTGTCTGTACATGCTTTGTGAGGATTTGGGCCCCCTCTTACAGAGAAGCTTCGGCCGCTGCCTGGCTCCACGGGCTGCGAGCAGCTCTTTATTCACGTTCTCACAAGGGCTTTTTGCCATTTCTGGCTCTGAGTGTTCCCTCAAGCTGTGTGAGAGCCGAGTCTCCAGCAGGGGTTTTGAGCAGAAGGTCACGTCAGTCACAGGATTAATTCCTGTCTCTTTGGATACGGTTTCACAAGCCTCTGAGAATCTGAAGGTGATTTCGGGTGCTTTTTTCTTTGCTTCCTGCTGCCTCGTCAGTAGCAGAAATCCTGCCTCTGCGTTCCAGGTGAGCAGCTGAAGTGCTATTGCCCTTCTGGTGAACAAGCTCTGAGGAATTGGTTCTCAGCAGCCTGCTGGAGGTGTTCCTGGTGGTGTCAGCAGAGGGAAGAGTCGGCTTGGATCTCAGCCCAGCCCCACGCGGGGCCAGGAGAGCTGCTGGAGGGAGAGGCAGGGTGGCAGTTCTGAGCCTCGGCACACGGGCAGAGGTGAGCTGAAGCTGAAATGGGGCACCTCAGCCCCTTGCTCTGGCTGATGAGCTGTGTAAGGGAGAAAAGCACGTGCGTAATGCTGCAGACACAAGTTTCCAGCTTCGTTATGCAAATCAGGGATACCTGAAGACATTAGGAGCCTGTTTAGCACCCGGGTGGCTGGTTTATCTTGGAGCTCAGTGTCAGGCTGGTGCAGCCAGTGAGAAAGCTGTTCTGGGCTCTCCTAAGAGAGCCTCTGGTGATGAGAGAGGTCCTTTGGGCAGCCGTTTTAATCACTTGTCCTAAAACCATCTCTGCTTCCATTGCTATTTTATCTATGGTCCTGATTTGTTTGTTCCTCCTTCCTTCAACATCCCTGCTCACCTGAAAAAGATAAAAATGAAATTTTACACCACTGACTTAAAAATTAAGGTTTTGCCTTTCTCAGCTTGAAAACCCAGCCTGTCCTGATGCACTGCAGGTGCTTGGCCGGAGCCCTGAGTCCCAGCCCTGTAAGTCCAGCCGTTTTTGTTGCTCTCCTCCCTCACCTTGCCGTGTCGGGTTTGCTGAGCGTGCAGAGGTGTAGGTGTGATTCCCTGCCGTGCCATCAAACGCTTCTCGAAGTCGCAGCTCACCTTTTCCTTTCCTTCAGGAGCCTGCTGGGGGTGCGAGCCCTCAGGCAGCAGATGGCAGGAGTGCTTTGCTCAGGTCTGTTCAGGGGGAGGACCTGTTGGGCTGCTCTCTGCATGCCTTGTGCCTCTGCTCTGCTTCTAGCTCGTCACTCCTGGACCTGTTTGCTGGCAGAGGTCAGGATCTGCCTTCTGGAGGCCAGACCTGCTTGTCTGCCCCGGGGAGGAGGCTTTGCAGAGGCAGGGAGTGCTGCGGGAGCCGCTCAGACGTCAGCTCTGCCTTTGTAGGAGCACCTTTGTGGTGTGCTGACTGGCCTCAAAATGTCAGTGTGCCAGCCCTGATTAGAGGCAGAGCTGCTAGTACACGCTGGCTTTATTCTGTCTAGAGCAAAGGCAGATGAAAAGAGCAAATTCGGTATTAATGCTTCTCCCTTCCCTTTCCCTTCCCCTCTTCTACTCCTCAAAGCCTTGCAGGCTTTTGTGTGGGGTATTTCAGGAGCGGATTTTCTCCGCTTTGAGCGAGGAAAGCTGGCAGAATGGTGAATCTGGAGAGACTGGCATATAAATATTGTGTGCTCCTGTGCCTCCGATGGGTCCTTTGGATCTGTTTGTGTCAGAAAAGCAGAATGAGGCCACAGGGAGCTCTGACTTCAGCTCTGAAGGCTTTGGGAGAGGGGAACGAGCAGGAGGAGCAAAATTTTGGCACCTGCAGGTGAATTGTTAAAATGGGCAGGATTAGCAGCGTGCCCAGGTTCGTGGTGGATGCTGCCAGCCGAGCAATTCTGCAATTCTAGCAGCAATTTCTGCTGCTGCTGTGCCCTTCTGTAGAAAAGCTTGGAGACAGTTGTCTTTATCACTTGATTCCAGATGCTGGGGAAGGTGGAACTCACCTTGTCGGGGTTAAGAAACCTCTTGGTGGAAGGATTTGGGAATAAAAGCCTTCACAATTAGGTTGCAGAGCAGCCTTGCCCAAATAACCACAGCAGGACCTAGGGCTTAATTCTAATTTCGGAGCATTAAGCAAGTGACTGACGTGCTCGAGCTGCCGTGCTCCTGGACGGCGCGTGCTCTGCTGCCAAAACACGGGGGTTTGGCCAGCTGGGAAACAGAAGCATCAAAGATCCACCCAGTTTGTTTGTGCTGGGGCTGATTTCAGAGCTATAAATACGCCGTGATCAAGCGCTGTGGTTGCAGGAGACCTATTTCAGTCTGCACGGGCTCGCCAGGTGTTTGTTTGGATGGAGGAGGATGGACAGAATTACTTCAGCTTTGGCTACCAGCCTCCACAGCGGTCACTGGGATGGCAATTCAGTAGGAAACTTGTGCTGGGGAGAAAGCAAATCCATGTGGAAGCTTGCTAGGAGGTGTAAAATATAGGAAAAAAAAAAAAAAAGCAGGCAGCTCGGTGTTTACTTTCAGAGAAGGACAGCTTTTTATTGCTTTTTATTAATTAAAAACGAGTGGGACTTCGTGGGAGTGTTGGGTGTTGTGTGGCAATGGGTGGTATAACCTCGGCTTGCTAGTTTGGGGGGGGGGGGGTGGTGTACGAACCATCTCGTGGCTGCTTGCTCGGGTGGCCAGCAAGCTGCTGCTGTGTTCAGACTGCCCAAGGATGCCCTGCGGGGACACGGACGTGGTCGAGGTGTGTGGTCAGGCTGTGCAGGGGGAGATAAGCCACCAACACGTGAGTGCCACCGACCTTTTCTGTGCTGAATTAAAATGTAGGACTCCGGTTTTCGCTTGGATTGCAGCCTTTTTGAATTTTCAAGGAAAAGAGCACTCGGATCAGCTGTGTTCGTTAGCTCAATTAAAGCAAACTGCACTTTTTTTCCATGGACTAATGCTGCTCCTTCCTCTGAGCAGGCGTGCCCTGTTGGTGTGTATTTGCACTCACCGCTTCAACGTGACACCAAGGGACTAATCTGGGCACCTCCAGCAGGCTCGGCGTGCAAACGAGTCTCTCCGAAGTGGCTGTTATTAAAAACCAGGAGGAAAGAGCAGAGAGCCCTGCCTCGCACAGAGGGCGGTGCAGGGGGAGAAGGTGAGCTTTTCTTTCCCAAATGCCATTTGACATCCAACACCTCCGCTTTCGTGCCGCAGCCCTCTGTGTGGAACACGATAACAGGAGCTGAAATAGCTCGCCTGCCCTGCTCGTTCCCCCAGCGGAGGGCTGGGGCTCTGCCTTGCCCTTTTGTTTGTGGGTGTGAGAGGAACGGGGCTGTACGAAAGCCAGACGGGACTTTGCGACGCTGGGCCTGCTTCATCCCAGCTATCAGAAAGCTGAGCAAAACGCGTGTGTTACTTTTACACCTAACCATTATAACCCCAGGAGCCTTTTCCAGTTTCAAATAATAATAATAAAAAAAAAAGGTTTTGTGAACTCATTTGTGTGCTTTTTTTTTGGTGTTATTCCAAATAGAGGTTTCGGCTGAGTTGCACCTTCCTGATGTGCAGCACCCTGTCTTCTGTCTCCTGATGAGTTAATTTCTCCCTTGTTCTTTTATTTGGTGAGCAGTTAACCTGACCTCCAGCACACGGAGGGCACAAACCTCAGCTGCAGAATCCCACCTCTTTCCTAGTCCTTTTTCTCTTTTTCCCCCCTACACCAACCACACACAGCTCCTCTCCTGGGGCGCATGTGGTGCCCAGCTCTCCCTCCTTTTCCAAAACAGTGATTCTGCTGAAAAAGCAGAATTTGGACTTGCTGGGGAGTTGTTCACCCTCACGCTGTGGGTCTTGTGTCTGGGTGTGCACAAAGCCGCCTGGAGGAGCCCCCAGGTCCCTGCACGTGGCCCCGGTGCTGCTGGCAGCGTTTTTCGGAAGCTGGGAGTTGTGCTTCCAGCCTCACAGCTTGCCTCTGCCAGTAAGTTTCTTGGCAGAATTGTTGAGAGCAAGTTTTGGAAACGGAGCACCAGACTCTCAGCTCCTGAAGTTCACGTGTGGGCTTTTCATGTGGAACTGGCTCTGCCCTCGCGGTGCCACTGCTTCAATCCAGGCAGGAGGGCTGGGCTGCGGGTCCTTGGGCGCAGTCAGCTGTGCCTCTGACCTCTTCCCTTTCATTTTTTGGACCCCGTCCTTTACATCAAGCGTTCGAAACGCGACCCCGCAGCCTTTCAAGCCTCAGCGGAGGAAAACAGTAAAACGTTTCTAATAAACATGCCGTAACTCCCACCAGATGTTGGCCTTTGAGGAGCACAAGCGTAGTTCCTCCAGTGGCAGCGTTTGAACGCCAGCCACACACAGCTCCCAAATGCTGGTTTTTGTGACTCTCCCTCCCCTTCCAAGGCAGGTTTGGACATTTGGTGCTGAGCAGGGTGATGCCGAGCATCTCAGCTGGCAAGGGGCAGTGCCCCCAGCTGCAAATAGGCTGAGGGAGGGCGAATTTTCCCCTCCCTGGGAGGGCGATCGCTGTGACAGCCACGTCCCACGCTGGCGTGGGCGCTGTGTTTCCAGCTTGTCTTTCTCCTCCTCCTCCTGGGGCTGCCTCTGCCATTCATGGTGATTTGTTTTTCCCCCTTGGCTCATTTCTAAAAACAAAGCTTTATTGTTGGAGACCCCAGAAAGGTGGCTCTCCCTCCTTAATGCTGACAAATGCATGGCCAAAAATCAGTTCCCTGCGTGAGCCCCGCTGCTGGCAGCGGCTGGAGACCTTACAGCGGGGCCAGAAGGGCACGTGGAGGGGATGCGAGGGCAGCAGCAGGCTTCAAAGCTCCTCTTCCATCCGCTGCTGCTGCCCTGCTGCCTGCTCCCTGCCTCTTTCTGTGTGTGTGTCGGCTGCGGGGAGGTGCACGCTGCAGCACCTGCCCTGCGAGCAGAGAGAAATTTGGCCCAGGTGCCCTGCAGGCTCACCTGGGGCACCGGTGTGAGCCCAAACCTCCAGCCCTGACCTCCCTGCTCCTTCGGGAATCAGCTGGAATAGAGAATTTTAACCCATGTTTCTTGCAAGGATTTGAATTTTGCACTGTTTCACAGCCACCTCTCTCCCCCAGCCCTTTCCCTGCTGGGAGAGGGGGGCACCCTCTGCCCTGCCTCGGGACAGACCCCCGGGGGCTGTTGGAGACCCCACAAAGGGTTTGGGGAAAGGAGGAAGAACCAGCCCCGCGTTTCTCCTTGCTCCTGGCTGTTGTCTCCTGGCTGCAGGCCTGCAGAGGCACCAAAATGGGGAAAATTCGGCTGCCTGAACTCTGCTCTCCGCCTCGCACCCTGCTGCCGGGAGGAGGATGAGTAATTTGGGGTGGCTCTGCCCGCCCAGCTTCCCAGCAGGGTTTGTGTGTTTTGTTTTGTTTTTTTTTTTTTTCCCCTCCTCATCCTAACGCGAAAGGTTAATTAGTGGCAAGCTCTACACGGCTAATTAAAGCCAGACGAGATCTTTCTTTGGCTCCTCGGAGCCGTCAGCCTTTTCCTCGCGCGCCGCCGTCCCCGCTGACGCAGCGTGCGCTAATTAACTCCTGTGCCAGACCCGGGTAATTGGGCTGCCCTTGGGGCCGGGCACTGAACACCACAGCCTGACCCCCCCCGTGCTCCCCAAACCCCCCCCATGCTCCGTGGGGGCTCCACGCGTGGGCTGGGGGCGCAGCAGGAGCTGGGGGGGGGGGGGGCGCAGCGCTGTGCGCCCACCAGGGGACGCCCTAAGACCGGGTCGGTGCTGCGGGGACCCCGGCCTCAGCACCTTAGGACTCAGCACCTCCAGGACCAGACCCTTNGGGGGGGGGGGGGCGCAGCGCTGTGCGCCCACCAGGGGACGCCCTAAGACCGGGTCGGTGCTGCGGGGACCCCGGCCTCAGCACCTTAGGACTCAGCACCTCCAGGACCAGACCCTTCTGGGACCCGAAAACCCCAAGATTTGGCTCCCCGGGAGATGAACGCCCCTGGAAATGGGTGCCTGGGAACGGGCACCCCTGAACCTGGCACCCCCAAACCTGGCACCCCCGGATCTGGCACCCCCTGGGAACACATCCTGGTACCTGGCATCCCAAAACCCAGCATCCCAAGACCCAAGCACCCCCAAAACCTGAGCACCCCCTGAGTCTGGCACCCCATGGCACGAGCACCCCTGGCTCCAGCCACCCCACTGCACGGCCACCTCTGGCACTTGGGACCCCCGGCACATCCCCAGGATGCTTTGACCCCCAGGGACCCGGCTTCCACGCCTGGAGGATGCCCGGCCACGGCCCAGGGAGGAGGAGGAGGAGGAGGAGGAGGAGGACGGTGCTTTCATGGCCCCCAAAGCCACTGGGAAGGCTTGAGAGGGGCGATGAGTTGCTGATATCCCCGGGAGCGCAGCGCGAGGGCAAACAGAGCGCAGGCGGTGAAGGTCAGGGAGGTGGATGGAGTCTGCCGCCGCCAGCATCAGCTCCCTCTAAATTATTTAATAAGCAGCTCGCCTGCCAGCCTGATGTGTTTCCTTCCCTGCAGCCGCAGCGAGGCAGGGAGGGGACGTGCCTGCTTCTTGCTGCACCACCCTGCGCTCTGTCCCGCTGCCCAGCCCGCTGGTTGCAGTGGTACTGGGTGGTCCCTGGTGCAAACTGGGGGAGACTGGAGGGGAAATCGTGCTGTAAACTGCTCTAAATTTATACTTGAAGTCACCTTCCTCCCTCTCAGCCCTATGTCTCACCTCTCTGCAGTGTTTTTCTCGGTGGCTGGCTTCTCCTGGGGGGCTTTTTCCCCTTTTCTCACCCCCTATCCCTCACCTTCAGGAATAGGAATTAGTCTGGGAGGTTCCCCCTGCAGCCACGGTGCCTGGTTTGACCCCACTGATCCCACCTCGTTCCCCTAACACCTGAGCCATCCCTTTCGCAGTGACCTTATTACCTGCTCCTGTGCGTTCAGCCCACCCCGGCTCCCCGCACATTAGGGGGTGGTTTGCCACCAGGTGCCCCCCGTCCCCAAATCCTGCTGGGGGAAGGAGCCCCGTTATCTCCTGCTGTACCAGCAGGGCTGACGCTGCCTGGCTCAGCCCCTGGCTGCAGCTGCTAATTAAAAACAAACGAGGAGGGGACGGATGGCAAGCGATGCACTCCATCGCTGCGCCCGAGCCACTTGATTTAAGAGCGCTGCGACTCGCTCGGATGAGTAATGTGGAAATTAAATTTTCTGCGCCTCTGGGAGGGAGAGATCTTGGCCACGATTCCTGCTCCTTCCAGAGCACCTCGCTCGCTGCCTTGAGGTGCTGGAAATGGGAAATGCAGCCCCGCGGGGACCCTTCCCTAACGCGTTTATTTCATCCACGGCCACATCTTGGATCGAGCTGGTTCGCCGGGGAGGGGGAGAAGGTGCCAAATTGGCCCGCGCCCCGCTTGGTTCCTGACACCAGGGCAGCTGGAGGCAATCAGCGAGCGGGGGGAGCCTTTGCAGCCTTTTCCTCTCCAAAACAAGCAGCTACAGCAGTGAGGGGGGAAATTGGCTGGGAGCAGGCAGCCAGCTCGGAGCCAGGCGGCGAGGCTGTGCCGTGCAGTTGTACAGCTCCGGCTCCTGCTTTGTTTTCTCTAATTGCACAGCCAGGCCTCCAGGGCACAGCCTGTTTCCAGCCGTGCCTTGGGACAAAGCCTGGTGCTGCGGGGCTGGGACTGGGACGTGCTGACCCAGGAACAGCGGGGAGGGCGTCCTTGGAAGGGGGACCCGGCTGCTTCGGGCTCTGCTGGGTGCCCAGCAAGCTGGTGCAGAGCCCCTGGGCAACCCCAGCTCCTTTTGCATCTGCTGCCTCGCCTGGGGCACCGAGGTGGAATTAGAGCCTGGCAGGCAAAGCCTGACCCTATAATCTCCCCCATACGAGGGAAGGAAGGCGCAGGGATCGTTCTGCGGGGCAGTCTTCAAATGAGGCGAGCCGGGGATCGGGACGCACGCCGAGCAGCTTCATCACCCTCAATTACAGACCCCGCGGTTCTGCGGGGTGTAATGACCAAAAAAACTCCTTTTTGGTGCATTCAGTGCTCGGGTTTGGGCACTGCAGCTGACGAGCTCTGGAAAGGGGACGTGAGGGGGGGGACAGCGGGGCTGCAGCTGGTGCCCCCCGTCCCAGGGAGGTGTCACAGATGTGCTGGCAGCGGGACCCCGCCGCACGGGGCTGTCGCCAGCACCCGGCCAGAGCAGCTGTGGCTTTCCCCAGCCAAGTCCCCGTGTCCTTGGGGCACAGAGGAGCCGCCACCAGCCAGCTCTGCACCCCCGTGGCCCTGCAGACCCCGTGCTGCCTTTTTGCAGGTGCCCTCTGAGGGTCCCCTGGGATGCCAAGGCACCTCCCCGGCCCCAAATTGGCACCGGGGGCACGGCAGCTCCCTGCCATGGCCAGCCCCTGCTCGCAGCTTCCCCCAGCCCATGATGGGGTCGGACGAGAGGATTTCAGAGCTCCCTTTTGACTTCTAAAATGATCGTTCATGATTCTGCGACGCCCTTTGATGGATGCATTGCGCCCTCCTGGTTCAGTGCCCGCTGCCAATTTCCCCGCTCCTCCAGCTGGAGACGTGCGCAGGGCCAGCAGCTGTAACCAAATCTGCAGCTTTAACTAAAACAATCTTGGGTTTTACCAAAAATTTGCCCTGAGTTTGGCAGCCGGGGAGGACCCTGCACCATGGGCTCTCAGCCAAGACAGGGCAAGGGCAGCGGCAGGGCCCTGGCACGATAGAGGGGCCGAAAACAGCACCCGAAGGTGAGCGCGGGGGGAACAAAGCCTGTCCTGAAGCCCTGCGGTAGCCTTGAGGCTGCTGACGTGCTGATAAGCAGGTGTTGTTTGCCAGCGCTCTGGAGCAAGCCCATTTTATCTCTTCCTTGTTCCAGCTGGGGAGAAAACGCCCGGCAGTTTTGCTGTAATCTGGCACGGGCCCGCCAGGCCTGTTTTTTTTTTTTTTTTTTTTTTAAATATTATTTATTAATTTATTTTCTTATATATATATTTTTTTCTTTATTCCTGCAGCACCTGGAGACCTCTGGGAGGTGCCAGCAGGATCAGTCCCAGCTGGGAGTGGAGCCCCAAACCCCTCCCGGGAGCACTGGTGGCTCCGTGCAGGACCAGCCGAGGCGAGAGGTGTAAAATCGGGGCGTGGGCGCTGAGAAAACCTGGCTGGCACCCCCCCCAAGCCACTTGTGCTGAAGGAGCCACACTCCGAGCTGATTTCAGCTGTTTTATTAGCAGGGCGATAGCACCTGTGAGTTCAGGGGCCTCGGCCACTTGCAGGGTGGTTTTTTATTATTATTAATTTTCCCTTTCCATAAATCCCCTCCTTTGCCTTGCCAGTGCCCTATGGTGCTGCTGACGGCACCAGACCCTCAGCAGCTCCTCCGGAACGACCTTAAACTTACACCAAATCGCGTCGTGCGCTACGGTGCGGATGCTCGGCTGCGTTTTCCTCTCCTAACGATGGAGGCAGGGGGAATTGCAGCACCATTAATTCCTCCCTTCGCCTCCCGTGAATACCCACAGGCTCTCCCCTCGCCGCGTGCAGCGGGTCGGAGGCTGCTGCAGCCCCGTCCCCTTTTTGTAGGGGCTCGGTGCTCACAGTGAGGCTGGGATCAGTCTCTCAGGGTGGGAAACTGCTGCTGAGCGGGCAATAAAGCTTATTAAATGTCAGGGAGAAATAAAGCCGCCTTTTTTATTATTCTCCTCCCCCCCCAAAATGGTTTGGAAGCGCTTTGTGCTGCAGCGGGAGACGAGGACCGGGGCACGGCACGGCGATGAGGGACCCACAGCAGGGCCGTGGGGGGGCTGGGGCATCACCTCTGGGGTTGCTTGGGGGGAAAGCAGCACCGTGGGGTCTGGCCACTGCCCAGGGACCTGCAAAGAGAGGGTGACGTGGTCGTGGGGCCCTCCAAGCGGGCTGCTGGCTCGGGGATGTGCCTGGGAGCTGCTGGAGGTCACCTCCTCGGTGGCACAGGGCTGGCACCCGGCGTTGGCACCTCCTCGGTGGCACAGGGCTGGTTCCTGATGGCACCTCCTCGGTGGCACAGGGCTGGCTCCTGGCGTTATCAGGGCGCAGGGGTGCTGGTGGTGGCACGCTGCCCTTTGGGGAGCTCCCGGCCATGGCGCACGCTGCCTTGCGTCGGGGCTGGCACCGGTGGAGGTGGAAAAGCACCAGTGGGGGCTTCATCACCAGCTCACCTGGATTGTTTTCTGCGTTAACAGCGTAGCTTTAAGTCCTCGTTGTGGCCATAAATGCTTGCAAACCCGTCCCTGGGGTGGGATGGCTTCGTCCGCCCCAGGAGCGAGCTGGAGAGCACGCAGCATCGCTTTTTGCCATCACACAGGGATTAAAGGTAAAAAACAACCCCCTGGAGCAGCCCTGGGGTCCCACCCATCCTACCTTCTGCTGGGAGGGAACACAGGGTGCCAGCCTGTGCCCTACAGGGTGAAAATGGGTGCAGGATGGTGAAAATAGGCATAATTAATGTGTTTTGGATCTGCTCGCCTCGCCGCTCGCTCTACCACCTGTAGCGTATGCCCTCTGTGCCTCCACCTCGTTGCCTTCTTGCAAACGCTTCCTTTTGCAGCAAGCATCACATTTGGGATTTCCTCCTCTGTGCGGGGACAGTCACTTGGTCACCCCCTGGGTTTTGGGTGACACGGAGCTGCCCTGGGTGCCTGCAGGGCCTCTTTGGAGCCTGTTGTCCCCGCTCCAAGGCTGATCGTGGCACCGGAGACGCTGTCCCCGTGCTTTAGCAGATGGCTCCAGCACCAGTCGCTGCCTCCAAAGGCTGTGCTCATGAATTCCTTGCTGGGCTGTTGCCCGCCGCGTGGCAGAGCTCTGCACAAACAGCCCCGCTGCTGCAGGCTGCTGGCACTGGAACAGGGCTGAGACCCACCAAAGGGCTTCAGGAGCGCACCGCCGAGGTGGCTCTGGGGGCACCATGCAAAACGATGTTGGTTTGCATCGATTTGGTGAATGTGAAGGAATCGCCAACCCCAAAAGCTGGATATGGGGCTCGAAAGGTGGCTGCTGTCCCTGTCCCCGTCCCATCGCCAAGGGCTGCAGGAGCTCGAGGCGAAGCTGCCTTCCTTGGCTCCTGGAGTTAATTTAATTGCTGCTCTCTCTTCTTGGTTATAGTGCTCATGAGTATGGAAGCTCTTAATGCAGAACAATTAGGGATGCAGTTCCCTGCGGATGGAGCAATTTCCTGTTTTGCTTTTTTTTTTTTTTGTTCTGTATCCAAAACCAGAGGACTGTCTGCATCTTGTGCCGAAGCCAGGGCCTCCTGAGCTCCTCTGAGATGGGAAACGCAGACAAAAAACGAGCACGTTTTCACAGAAACGGCACATCAGAGATCCCACACTCGTGGGCGCTTGCACTCAGAGCACAGCTGAGCTCTGTTTGCTGGGAAATATCAAAGCGTGATAAAAAAAAAATAGCCTCTCTCTAGCCCTCTCCACCACACTGCCGGCTTTGAGCCACCTCGGTCACCTTCCCCTCGGTGCTGCCAGCGGTGTCCAGGGGGACACAAAGTGCCCGTGGCGTGCCCAAACACCCCGGGGCTTTGCAGCCAGCTCCCGGGGAGCCTCCCTGCCTCCTGCCCAGCCCCGTGACGCCGCGGCTCGGGGAGCTGAGCTGGCGCTCGCCGCCGCGACCTTTGCGCTCTGCGCTCCCGCGGCTCCCCCCGGGTTTGCTCCTCGCCGTGCTCCTGCGGTTCGTGTTGGAAGTGGCCGGGCTTCACCAACAGCTCTGGCTGCTCTCCCCTGCCGGGGCACAATTTTGGGTGCCCTGCGGGTGACGGGGAGGCTGCGGGGTGATCGCAACGCCTCCGCCCTGCCTCGCGTGCGCCTGGCGCGGCGCTGAGCCCTCCCGACGCACGTGCTGCAGGAGGGGGTCGGGAGCTGAGAGGGCCCCGGGGGACTCGTGGGGGCTTTTTCCTGCGTAAAGGAGGCAGCGGTGAGGATGGTGCGTCTCTGACAGCCCGCTGCTGGTTCCACGTGGAGGTAAGTGGCGATGTGGCCATGCCCCTTGCAGCCACAGAGTGGTCCTGGGGGGCTGAGCACCACCAAACAAGCAGTGGGGAGCTGTGCTGGGCACTGCTCTGTGCCAAACCGCAGGGGCTGCTGGCACGCTGCTGCGTTTTCAGGCTCCTTTCATCTCCAGCATCCCAGCTGTGATCACCACGCAAGCAGGAGCTCAGCTCAGGCCTTGCCCCCTCCATCTTTTGCGCTTTGTCTGGGCGAGATAGAGAAAAGCCTGATATTTAAACACACACAAGTGCCAGCAGAGGAAAACGTGCGGTGGTGAAAGAAGCAATGCCTTCCACCCAGCAGGGGCCCGCAGCACCTCCCAGCTCTCTCAGATTTGGTACAAACCCCCAGATTTCCATCCCCACGGCGGCGGAGCACAGCGCGCCGAGGCACCTGCACTTCCCCAGCCCCCTGTGAGCAGCAGGAAGCTCCGTGGTGGTGATTCAGCCAGGAATAAGGAAACGAGAGGGATTTCCCAAGCGCTGTGCAAACAGGGGCGTTCAGCATGGGAGGGCCCGGCTCTCCGCCACCAGCAGAGATTGGATTAGGAGGGATTTGCGGAGGGCCAGCCTGGCAGGATGGCTCGCTTGGGCGTTTAGCAGCCAGCTCGCAACCGTGCGGGGCGTTTTATGGGGTTTGTTGGGTTTTGTGGGGCCGGGTTCGCAGGGCTGTGGGGTGACAGCCTCTCCTGGAGGAGCTCCTGGGCTGGGGACGGAGGGGACGGAGCCGCCGCGGTGCTGCGTGGCGCTGGGAGGGTGCTGAGGGAAAGGGCATGGACGCGTGCGAGGAACCCGGCAGCCTCCTCGCCCTGCAAATCCGAAGCAAATCCCTTCGCCCGTGAAATCTTGAAGGTGAGCTGGAAGCGGGGCTCGGACGGCCGTGTAGGCTGTGGGATTTTCTCCGTGTACACTAATTTCATGCCACGTGCTTCTGAGCTGCTTGGCTGCAGCTGGACACGGGCACGGCCACGGTTAAGGGGCTGCCCCTCTTCTATGGGGCTCAGCTTGGGGTCAGCCCTGGCCCCGTGGTGTTTGCGCGCAGGGCTGCATTTGGGGTTTTTGTGCAGCCCTTGAGCAGCACGGATGCCGTCGGTGCCAGCGCGCTCCTCCCTGCGCTTCCTCCGGCCCCGCTGCTCCCTTGCAGCAGGATTTTGCATCACATCCTGCGCCCGAAACCTCGGCTCCTTTCCGGAGCTGTCGCCACCTTCCCCTGCGCTTTGTGCCATGTCCTGGAGGGCGGGCAGCAGGGCTTCCTTCCCTGAAACGGAGAGGTCCTTCCCCTCCTCTCCGCTCCTTTTTCCTCCTCTCTGCCCCTCTCCGGGTGCCGGGGAGCCCTGGGGTGATGCGAGGGGGGCTCCTCCACCACCCTCCTGCTTCCAGGGCCTCGCCGTGCCGTGATCTGCCGGGGAGGGGCAATAGGGCCGTGTTTTTACACGCCGCCTGCAATTTCCGAAGGCAGAGTTAATTATAATCATCGCCCTCAGCGGACCGCTAATTAGCGATGCTCTCGGCTCGCTGCTGAGCTCTGAATTTTGTCCCGGCCCCGTGGTCTCTGCTGGAGGGATGATCCTTATTTTGCTGCCCCCCCAAAAAACAGGGGATGCTTTAAATCATTCCAGGCAGGTGATGGGGTCCCAATGTGAGGGCTGAGAAGTTTTAGGGTGTGGGAATCCCCCCCCCCTCTGCAGGGTTTTTCGCATCTCTTTGCATTGAAGACCCCCGACCCCCTGCTGTGAGCACCCCAAAATTGCCACCAGGGCACATAACTCCCCACCAGGGACCCCCCCTCCCATGGGTCCCACATCGCCCGTTCCCTGTCCCCCACCCTTCAGTGGGGATTTTCCCCCCCCGGTGCTCGGGGCAGACGCCAGGAGGGGTCAGGGGGAGCGGGGCTGGGTCACCGAGCATGAGCAGGGGCAGGCAGGGGGGGACCCCAACCCCACAGGGCTCCGGCCTCACCCCACCACAAGCTGCTTTTCCCCCGGTTCCTCCCCCTTTTCCTTTTCTCCCCCTGCCTCCAATTTTTATATTTAGCACTTAGGTAGCTCGCAGCCCTCAGGAGGGGCTTGAAAAATGGGGGGGGGGACGGGACCAAAAACCAGCTGAAAGTGATGGAAAGGGTTGGGAAATCCCTCCTCGATGGGGAGGACTTTACATTTAGACGCTCCGTATTTCGGATAGCTGCGTGTCTGGAGAAGCTGGGGGGTGGGGGGCGAGCAGCGTGGGGGGGTCCTGTTCGTAGGGTGCCCACCTCAGGGCACGGGGAGGGGGCCGGGGCGGCTGTGGGGGAGCCGTGAACCGTGGCGAAATTGCACAAAGGGCTCTTCCTTCCCTCCTTCCTTCCTTCCTTGCTTCCTTCCTCTTCCTCCCAGCCGGCGCCGCAGCAGCCGCTGCGCTGTGTGCGTGCCTGCGTGGGCGGCCGGGGGGGGGGGGAGAATGGGGACGGGAACGGGGATGGGGACGGGGACAGGGCATGCGTGAGCCCCTCGGGCCCCGCATCGTGCCCAAGGTGCCCACCACGCCGATGCTGCTCGCCCCGGGCGATGTGACGCTGCTCCTGGGCGCAGGTAAAGCGATTATTTTTTTGGGGGGGGGGGGGATATGAGGTGGGGTGGGGGCAGCTCTGCCGAGACCCCCTGTAAGGATAGGCCTCGTTGGGGTGATGTGATGAGGTTTAATCCATCGCCTTCCCCCATCGCACGCCGGGTGAGGGGCTGGAAATGGGGGTTGTGGGGTGGGTGGCTCCGTTTCGGGGCTCCCTGGGGTGGGTGGGCACGAGGGGGAGGATGTCCTGGGTGCCCTTTTCATGGGGTGAGAGCTGTGCCGTGCTGAGTTAGAGCTGGAGCCGCTGCTGGGCACAAAAAGCTGCCTTAGGTGCAAGGCAGGGCTGCTCAGGAGACATTTAATCCCCCCCCCGAAGCATCAAATCCCCGGAGGCAGCGGGGTGAGCGGGGATTTTGGGGTCCCCGGGGCAGCTTGGGGTCCCAGGCTGAGCGAGGAGGTTTTGGGGAGCGAGGCGCAAAAAGGGAGCCCAACAAAGGGGCTGGGCAAGGAGCAGGAGCCCAGCAAAGGGGCTGGGCAAGGACACGGCAGGATTAAACCCTGATAACGCAGCCCCTGTCCTTGCTGCCAGCGCGGGGAGCCGAGCTCGGGGCGGGGGAGTTTGGGCTCCGGCGTGTCCCAGGTTTGTTTAATCGAGGAGATCTGCACGTGGAAATATCCCCGGGCCACTCTGGGAGGAGGTGCGGGCGCTGAGCCCCCCGGATTTATGGCATTTGCGGGGCATTTTGCGGTTCGCTTGGGGCCGCGGGGGGGGTGTGAGCGGGGCTGAGCAGGACCGACCAGTTCCCAGGAGGAAACAGGACGTTCCCTTACAGCACCGGCAGCTTGCCTTGGCAGGAGCAAAGCTTTTTGGCCACGGCGTCTTTGCGCAGCCCAGCAGGGACACCCGGCTCCGGGACGCCCAGTTTTGGGACACCCTAATGCAGGACACCCCCCTGGGACGCCCCGTTTTGGCTGCCCGCTGGGCTTGGGGTGCCCACGGGACAGCATCGCTCCCTCGGTGGGAGCACCGGCAGCCTCGGTGAGGATCTGCCCCAGTGGGAACCAGCTCAGCATCGCTTGGTGCGGCTCGGGGGCTGGTTTTCTCTCTCCTGGCGTGCCATTTCTTCATTTTTTTTTTTGGTTGTGGGGGGGGGGGGGGTGAAGGAATTTGGCTGCACACCCAGGCTGGGTGGTCCCGGCCGGGAAGGATGCGCTGGGAGCAGGCTGGGGGCAGGGAGCGGTGCGAAATGTCACACAGCTTCCCAGAGAGGCGTGGGGGACAGGTCCCGAGCTTCCCACCTTTTTGAAATTTAAAATTCAGGATAATTCCTGAAGGAAGCACCTCCTTCCAATTCCCCTGCCCCTTGCAGCCGGAGGAGCTGAGCGGCCCCAAGGCCCCTTTTTATCCCTTCTGCTCCCCAAATCAAAGCACTAATGGCTTTTTTAGGAGAGTGAGGCCCCAGGCTGTGTGTGGCGGTGCTGGGAGCTGGGGTTCTGGTCCCTATTTTGGCTGTTTTCCTCCCAGCTCCGTTGCGCAGAGCAGTGGCAGCGCTGCGCAGTGGGCACGGGGCGGCCTTTGGGCTCCTTTGGGCTCCTGAAGCTCTTCTGGGGGGCTGGGAGAAGCAGGACGGGCACCCGGCACCTTAAAGCACCCCTTTGTGCCCTCGGTTGGGTGGCAGTGTTTAATCACGGGCTGCTGAGCGCGTGGTTAAAGCCTTCGGGATGTCCAGAGAGGGGCTCCCAGCGCTGCCCGCAGCCCCGGGCAGGTCCCTGCTGAGCTCGTGAGCTGCAGGTACCCGCTGTGAGTCCTGGCCATGGCTCAGATCACACCCCAAATTCTCCCTGCTGGAGGGCCGGGGTCTGTGCGTGATGAGGATGCCAGGAAAAAAAATAAATCCATGTGTTTTAGAGGAAAAGCAAGCTCCTGGAGCCGGCGCAGGGGCCGGCGGTGGCAGCGATGCCGCCCGCCTGCTGCACACACCTGGCATGGCTTGGGGGCGAAGGGAGGAGACGTCTTTGGGGACAAAACAAGGCTCTGGATGACCTCTCGAGGAGGTCTCGGCTCCATCCGTGCAGAAAGGACGTTGCGGATGCCCCGGGAGGCCGGGCTGGGGGTGGATGGATGAGGCAGGCACGCGGCCAGCTGGGTTTTTTTTGGCAACGCCGCCTCCTGCCTGCTCCGCTGCCCTGGGAGGACGATGCTGCCGCTGGTTTGCTGCCTGCAGCACTGTCCTTGCAGCTCCTCCTGGCTCCTGGGGTATGGGGACACCGGTGCCAACGTCAGGGAGGGTTGGAGAGCAGGGATTTGGGTTCTCCTGGCCCCGGGGGCCGGTAGCAGAGGCTGTGGCCAGCATCTCCTCGCCCCAAAGGGGCCGTGGGGAGGAGGGTGCTTCTCCAGGGAGGAGGCTCCGGGGGTGATGCCGAGTGTGTTTGCTGCCTGCTGGCTTGTGCCGGCCCAGTTTCACCCATCAAGCCGCGAGATGTCACGTCCCAGAGGCTCACGTTGCCTCTTTTCTGGGCTAAAGTACGAAAAACCCTCTTGAAGGGTGCAGGGAGCACGTGAGCACCACGTGGGGGCTTTACCGTTTATGTGGGATGGGGAGCAGCCCCCTCTGGCCACCCGGGGTGCCCCTGTCCTGTCCCTTGCAGCTGCTGCTGGGCACCCTGGGGACCTGGGGGCACCTCTCCCTGCTGGTTCCTGGGGTCGTCCCCTCACTCTGGTCCTTCCCCCGTCTCTCAGATGCCCTGCGCTAACCCGTCCCCATCGGCGATGGCCTCCACACCCCGCTGAGGAACAAGAGGACGAGCACCCAGCCGATCCCCTGATCACCGCCCCCTCCCCGAGACAGCCATGGAGGCCCCCCTGGACGTGCCCGTAGGGAACCTCATCGACTTCGACACCGAAACGCCCGCCCGTGCCCCCTCGGAGCCTTCTCCCGGGGATGTCCCCAGCGGCAACGGGCACGTGGGGGACGTGGCCGGGGAGGAGAGCGATGCCACCGAGTCTGCGGACAGCGACAACGAGGCGGGCGGCTCGCCAACGCGCTGGGGCGGCCGCCGCCGCTCGTCCTCCGCCGAGTCCTTCTCCTCCAGCCAGAGCACCGAGTCGGCCAGGGACGAGGCGACGGCCGAGCGCCGGGATTTCATGCGGCACTACGTGGAGAAAATCTTCTCCGGGGGGTGAGGGAGAAGGGGAAGAGCCCCCGGGGGCTCCCCGGCGCACAGCGAGCGCGAGGAGCAGCAGCGGTGCTTGGTTTGGCTCGGGGGCTGAGCGGCTGTCTGTGCTGCTCAGCTTCTCTGGCTGTCATGGTTTTTTTTCTTCTCCCTCCGCCCTTTTGGCGTGCCTCCTGCCTGGGGGGGAGAAAAGAGCAGCGTGAGCGGGAGGATGGCAAAAAGGATGCGCCCCGTGCCGGCCCCTTGTGTCAGGAGGCTGCCAAAAGGGTGCTGGGCGGGAGCTGAGCCGTCGCCCTGCCGTGCAGGGGGTGCCGGGCACGTCCTCAGCTCTGATGGCTTTTATTTCCCCCTTTTCCCGTTTCAGGGAGGATCTGGACCAGGAGGAGAAGGCCAGGTTTGGGGAGCTGTGCAGCGGCGAGGACGGGAAGGGCAGGGAATGGTTCGCGAGATACGTGAGCGCCCAGGTAAGGGGGCAGGGGAGCAGCGCGTGCCGGGGGCTTGGGGAAAACACCGAGTCCTGGGGGATCTGCCGGTGCCCCGGAGCTGTGTTTTTGGAGGGCAGGGACTCGGGGAAAGGGAGGACTTTGAGCACAGAGTGAATAAATTCATCTCAGACGCACGATCAGTGCGAGGTGGGAGAGGAGCCGCCTTGAAGCCAAAGGCAATCAGCACCCAGCAACACCCCGCTCCCTCCCTCCCAAACCCAAGCCGAGGCGCACAGCAGGGTGTCTGAGCTTTCTGCCCACCTCCCTGCGCCGGGATTTGGGGGGCTGAAGCCGCCCGTGCCAAACCCAACCCCGCTTGTGCCCGCAGCGCTGCAACTCCAAGTGCGTGTCGGAGCAGACCTTCTACCGCCTCATGCAGTCTTTCGCCCTCGTGCTCTTTGAGTAAGTCCCGGGGGGGTTTCGGCTTCGTTGTCATCCCCCCCCCTCCCCGAGATCAGAGCCACCAAGCCCGAGGCTGCTTCGGGTGCCACCGCTGGGCGTCCTCCTCAAATCTCCGCTCCAGGTGCCACCAGATGGACGACTTCAGCCCCGCCAAGAACCTGATGACCATGTGCTTCACCTACTTCTACATCGGTGAGGGGCACCCGTGGGTGCCAAGTGCTTCGGGGGCGGGTGCCGAGCCCGCTGCCCCCTCTGGGGAGGTGGAGGCTGAGCCCCGGTGGCGTTGCCCCCCAGGGAAGAGCCACGCGCCGCCCCTGGAGGCCAAGGAGAAGCCCGCGGGCAGCATCGACTCCTACCTGAGGTCGGCCAACAGCTGGCTGGCCGAGAAGAAGGACATCGCCGAGAGGCTGCTGAAAAACACCTCGGCCAGGACGGAGAACGTCAAGGGCTTCTTCGGGGGCCTGGAGACCAAGCTGAAGGGTCCCGCGGCCAGAAAAAGCCAGTGGGTACCCCCGGGGCGGGCAGGGGGCCCGGGGAGGCGTAGGGACACCCGTGGCGGGGTTGTAGTGGCCACGGGGAGGGGGTTTGGGGCACGGTGCCGTGGGTTTTTACGCTGGGCACCGGGCAGCTGGTGGCCTGGGAGCCCCGCGTCCTGGCGGGGATGGGGGTGCGTGGGTTCGGGGGGTGGTGGCAGCGCTTTTGGGGTCTCCCGCGTGGCCTGGGTGCGGGGCTCTGCTCCTCTGGCTCCCCTCCCTGGGGGCTGACGCTGGTTTCTGTGCCGCAGCGAGGGTGAGGAGAGGCCGAAGGAGAGGCTGAAGAAGACGGGTGAGTGGAGGCAGAGCTGCGGGACGGTGCCAGCACCCCCGGAGCGAGGGTTGGAAGCTGTGGGGTGGGCAGAGGACGGAGCTGTCTGTCCGAGAGTGCCCCGAAGGGGCTCCAAAGCGCTCCAGCACCCTCCTGGGACCCTATCGGAGCCAACTCCTGCCCCCAAAACGCAGCCAAGGGCTCACAAACCGTGCCAGCGGGCACCGGGGGGGGGGGGACACGCGGGGTTTTACGGCGTGGTGGGGCGGTGGGCACCACCCGGAGTGACTGCCTGTCCCCACAGTTCCCGTGCAGAGCCCGGAGGAGGAGAAGAAAGGGGAGAAGATCTACCTGTACATGCACCTCAAGCAGCAGCCCATCTGGTAAAGCCGGGGCCAGCTGGCTCGTGCCCGCCTTTGCCCGTTTGCCCGCAGGATGGGCAGCGCTGGGGGGGGAGGTGGGGCGGCTCAGCTCCAAACTCCCCCTCCCGCGCCCGGTTTCTCGCGAAACAGCACGAGTTTTCCCCCAAAACGGGGCCAAATCCACCGGATCCGTTTCACCACCTCCCAGCCCTTGGGATGGGATGGGATGGGGGGGAGTACGGGGGGAGGTGTGGGGTGACCCCACTGATGCCCCGTCCCTCCCCGCAGGCACAACCTGCGCTTCTGGAACGCCGCCTTCTTCGACGCCGTGCACTGCGAGCGCAGGAAGCGCTCCCCCACCACCAGGTAGGGCCCTCCCCCCCCCAAAAAAAACCTCCTAAGGATGGGGATGGGGAGGTTTTCCAGCTCGTTTTGCATCCTTTTTCCCCGAAGGAAGGCCTGGATAGCCCAGGAGGGGCTCAGCCTGCTGCGGCTCGTCCTGCCAGCAGCTCCTGTGCCAGGGGAGGGGACGCCCTGGTCCCCACAGTGTCCCCGGGGGGGGCCGTGCAGGGGGCAGGCGTGGAGCACCCAGCGTTTTGGCAGCCCCTTTCCGAGCAGGGAAGGCAGACCAGGGAGCAGCCAGCCCTCCTGCCCCCAGCCCCGACCACGACAACCCCTCGGGATGCTCGGCCGGCTCCATCCACCTCTCTCCCCTTTTTTTTTTGCTTTCCTTCCCCAAACCGACCAGAAAAAAAAAAAAAAAAAAATGAAGCTGTCGAGCGGCGACGCAGCCGGGACCGCGTTTGCTTCGATTAAGCCCCAAATTAGCAGCAGCAAATGTCTCTTTCTCCATTAATCCCAGGGCTGAGCCCGGTGATGGAAGGAGCTTTGGGAGAGCTCCCTGGGGAGCCCCGAGCACCTCGGGGGGGCTGCGAGGTGGTGGCCACAGGGGGAACGGGGCTGGGGGTTGAGCCCCCAGGGGGCTGGCACCCTGCAGGATGGGTTCGAGGTGCCAGGTTTGGTGTCTGGCCACGGCGGTGCCTCGGTGGCCGGGTCCTGCCCTGCAGGAGGAGGTTTCTCCCCTGGGGAGGGAGGGCAGGGGCCGGGGCGGGAGGGAAGGCGACAGCACTAAACTCCTTTTTTTCTCTCTTTTTTCCCCTCCCTCCGCCTCTAACCCCCCTCTCTCCGTCTCTTCTTCTCCCCCTTTGCCCCGCGCCCGTCTCTCTTGCATGACCCGTAACACGCCACTTTTCTCGGCCCCGTTTCTGCTTCTGCTCCAGAGGGGACGCTGGGGAGGAAGAGGAGAAGAGGTGCGTGCCCGCCCGCATTTCTTCCTCGCTTTGCCTTCGCCCCAAACCCCTCCCCAGCCTGGCTGCTTTCTCCTGAACGCTGCTTTTTGGGGAGAAACCCGGCCCCACGCGAGCTGTGCCGCCGCAGCCGGGGACCCCCCTGCTGCTGCTGCTGGGGAGCTGCCACGGGAAGGGGGCTGTGTCCCGGGCAGGTTTGGGGCACGAAATGGGGAAAATCATCCCCCTGTGTGGGGAAATCTGCCCTCGCTGCAGAGGAGGCTGCGCATCGCTATCGGGAGCACGGCCTCCGGGATGCAAAGCTCAGATCGGAGCCGGGCGGTGGGTGCTGGGAGCGGGGTGTCTGCAGCAGCTGACCCCAAAGCGAAGGGCTCCGGGCCACGGCAGCAGCAGGAGGGTGAGGGCAGGGGGTTGGCCACGTGCCGAAGGCTTGCACAGGAGCTGGGTGGCTCCGAGTTTGCTCGGATGGAGCCTGGGGAGCCGCGGTGCCGCTGGGGGTGAGCGAGGCCGAGCCCTGCCAGCCCGGTGGGTGCGAGCCCAGGGCACGTCCCGGGGGTCTCCTGGGCAGGAGCTGGCAGGGGGCAACCCCTGAAGGGGCTGAGAGGCTTCCCTGGGCCAGCACAGCAAAAAAAAACAACAAAAAACATAAAAAGGCAGGAAAAAAAGTTACAGACCTGCTTCTTCTGCAAGCGGGCCAGTGGGATCTGTGAAGTTCCTCTGCCAGACCTCAAAGCCCCTCAATCTGACTCTTCTGCTTTCTTTTCAGCCTCCAGAGCTGAATTTGATTTATTTTTATTTTTTATTTGCTGTCGTTAGCTTTATCTCGGAGAAATTACTTTAAAAAGATCATTTAAAACACCCCCAAAAGTCCCGATGCACAGCTCAGCCGCTGTGACCAAAGGCTCGGCTCAGCAGCTTTCTGAGCCCGGGGTTGGGCTGGCTTTGGTGGCAGGCTTCCCTCTGGGTCAATCTCTCATCCTTTTCCAGTTTCAGCAGCAAAATTTTGCTCGATCTCACCTATCCCTCTCCCTGGGGGCCGTTCCCACCTGGCAGCACCTCGGTCCCCCTCGGCGTGCGCTCCTGCTCGGTCCTCTCCTGCTCTCCTCCTCCTCCTCCTCCTCCTCCTCCTCCTCCTCCTCCACATTTATATATTTCTTCTGTCCCTGTTTCTCCTTGCTTTTCCTCTTTTCCCTGCCTGTCACCTCACCTGATGTCTCGGCGGGGGGCTGGCTTCCCCCTGGAGCTGGGCTTTCCCCAGGGCGCATGCACTGCGCTGTGCCGGCACCGCCTGAGCCCCGCCGCGGTGCCCCTGCTGCCCTGCTCAGCATGACTTTCTGCCCCAGAGCCCCCCCCGGCGGGCCCCCCGTCCTTTCAAACCCCCCTTTTCTTTAAGGAGATGATGCTCCGGGTGCGTTTGCCGGGGGGCGCGGCAGAGCTGGGGCACCCTCGAGGATTTGGGGATTTGCTGTGATTTGGGGACCTGGCTTCAGCCGCTGAGCGGGGATGGGATGGGGACAGGTATGAGGGGTACAAAAACCCTCCTGCAGCACTGCAGAGGGGGGGGAGTGTTTGGGGAGCAGCTTTCTGGGGCGCTCTGGGAGCTGGAAACCCCACGGCACTGGGGGGAGAGGTGCTGCAGGTGGGGATGCTCCAGCATTTTGGCCCTGCCAGCCCCCTGCTCACCCTCCCATCCCAAAACGAAGGCACCACAAGTGCGACGCGAGCTCGGTGCTGGAGAGGCTGTGCTATTTCCTAGCTGAAGAGGACCTCGTCCCCGGGTAGCCCTTCTTTTGCCCCAAAACAACAGGTCGGGTGGAGGTGTGCGCACCTGAGCCCATCCAGCACGGGGCGCGCTCCGGCAGCCAGCGGGCTCGGAGGTGTCCCCGTGCCCTTGGTGACATGGAGAGGGGGATGCAGGGGGCCCGGGGGGGTCGGTGGTGCCAAAGGGGCTCGTTCCTTGCAGGGAGAAGTGGTGCCACATGACGCAGGAGGAGCGGGACGACAGCCTGCGCTTCAACGAGAACATCACCTTCGGGCAGCTGGGGTGAGCGGGGCGCGGGGACAGCGCCGTGGGTCCTTGCCGAGGGTGGTGGGACACTGTGTCCCCCCCCCCCGGGCACATCCCGTGTGGTGGGGAAAGGGGCAGAGCATCCTCGGTGCTCCTTGCTGGGACCTGCTCCTGCCCTTTGCGTCGTTGCGCGCCCGAGCATCGTCATCCGGCAGCCGGGGAGGAAGAGGAGGGTGGCGAGGAGGGAGGGAGGGAGGGAGGGAGGAAGGGCAGCCTGGCCCTGCCGTCGCCGAGCATCTCCGCCCTTCCTCAGCACCTTCATCCACAACATGCTGGCGTTCGGCCTCAACAAGAAGCTCTGCAGCGACTTCCTCAAGAAGCAGGCGACGATCGGCAACTTGGACGAAGGTAGGGGTGGGATTTAGGGAGGGGGGGGGGGGGACACCCCCTGGCCTCGCTGGGACGCTCCGGCACCACCCCAGCTCCTCTTTCCTTCTCCTCCCCAGAGCAATACAAGCTGCTGAGCGACCACATCGAGCAGATGGCCACCGAGTAGCCGCCCGGCCGGCACGGCACAGCGGCAGCGAGACGGCGGCCGGAGCAGTTGGGGAGAGGAAGGGGCCCCGAATGGATTTGGGCTGCTCGGGGGTCGCGCACGCGCTCACAGAGCTGCCCCCCACCTGCATGACCATCCGCCAACCCTTAGAGCTGCGCCGTGGGCAGCCCGTAGAAGTAGGAGCCAAACAGCCCCCGTCCCTCCCCGGAGCCTCCCGCGTCTGTTTTCCGAGCAGGCGGACCCAGAAGTGGGGTTTTTTGTCGGGTAAAAACAAGCGGGCAAAGGGAGAAACAAACAAACCAAACCTACAAAAAAAATAATAATAATAATACAAGAGAGAAAGCAAGATGAAAAAGGAAGCAGCTGCTGCAGCCGCCCTGTGCCTGGGGACTTTATTGCTGTGTCCTCAGCCCCCTCCAAAACGCTGCTTGGGGGCTTCAGTGCTCGTAGCAGCGGGGGCTGGAGCAAAATGTTGTGGGGTGAGGAGCTGCTGAATGCGTTTGCTGCTCGATGCCTTCTCGAGGCTGGTGTGGACGGTGGAAAATCCAGAGGAAACAAGGCTGCGAGCCTCCCGCATCCCCCCGCGGCCAGGCACCAGGTTGGCAGCACCTGGTTCCAGGGGGCTGTTAAAGGAATTAGGGGTTTTTGGGCACTTGAGGGGCTTTTTGCCCAGGGATTTGGGGTGCGGGGCACGGCAGGAGGGTCTGCTCGGGGTGGGCAGGAGGTCGTGCTGCGCTGCGCAGCGGGGTGGCACTGGTGGCTTCCCTCGCTGTGTAAGGTTCCCCAGGAGATGTGGGGAAACTTTTCTCTTGGGAAAACCACCCTACAATCTCTATATGGCCCTGTGCATGGAGAGGAACCAGCATTTGTGCCGCACCATCAGCCTCCACCCGCAGGACACCAGCCATGGCCTCAGGCACGAGCGCAGGGCGAGGGGGCAGCGGTGCTCGGTGCCAGGCTGTTTGGGGGGGCACAAGCAGCAGCTGGGGGGTTCCCTGTAGGGTTTTTCCGCGCAGATCCGCTGTGTTTGCTTTTCCCTTCACCCCACACCCTGCTGTGACCTCCAGCACCGGGGCAGCCGAGGGCTTGTGGTGTTTCCCCGAGGGCTGAGCCAACAGCCCCGCACCGGCTGCGCCTCCCCAGACCCTTTCCCTTCCCGGAATAGCCTTTGGGACCGCCGCACCCCAAAGAGCCCCGTCCAAACACGTCTCCTGCTCTGCTCCGGTGACTGCAGCTGCCTGGTATGCAGCCCGTCAGGTTCTGCCCAGCGCCTCCTTGGCACGGCTGCTGCGGGCAGTTCGGGGACGCGGCCACAGCGCCGCTTCGCTCCGGGGATCCTGAGCTTGGGCTCACCCCAAAAACTGCCCTCAAACATTGGGGTCCCACGGGAATGGGTTTCAAGGGGCTGCTGGTGCAGGTTTCCCCGTGCTGTGTCCCGTAGCAGCAGGGTTTTTCCCCGTAGCTCTGTGTCTCCCGTGGCATTTCCTTGCTCTCACCGGGGTGCAGCGAGGGGGCTGCGGTTTGATTTTCCCTGCTGGGAGTTTGGAGCTTTGGCACCCGTAATTATGGGGCTGGGCTCTGCTCCGTGCTGGGTCTGAGGCAGGATCAGTCCCAGCGCTGCTTTCCCTGGCTTGCTGGCCGGCCCCAGCCCCAGGACCTGGGCAGGGATCCCCAGAAGGGTGTTTGTAGGGCGAGGGTTTGCACTTTGCGCCTGATGGAGAGGAGAGGTGGGGGCGCGTCTCCACTTGGGTCTCCCCTCAGTCCCGCTGTGTTTATTTTTTTTTTTCCAATGTAAAAAAAAGTTCAGCAGTGAAAAATATATTATTTGCATGTGTATTTTTCTAATAAATGAATAAATGAGATATTCCACCCCTCCCCCCAAGACCATAAACCTGTCAAGACCCCCTTGCTCCTGGGTGCCTGCAGGCTCTGGGTTTATTGATTTACCCGAGACATTTCAAGGCTGGGGGTGGAGTGGGGTGACATCCTTAAACCCATCTCGACTGGGACTGCGTGAAAAATAATGGGGTGAGAGGGAAACTGGGATAAATTGCCCCAAATTGTCCTTGCTCAGCCCTGAGCTTTAATCCCCCGGCTCCTCTCCCTGCCACCTGCGCACCTGCACGGTCCCGGCTGCCTTCCCCAGCTCAGCTTCTCCCTTTCGATGACCCAAAAGGTCATTTTCTCTTTTTTTAATAGAGAAAAACTGACTCACCTTTCCAGGCACCGTCAGCGTTTGCCCTGCAGCCAGCTAGGCGCGCGGAGGAGATTGGATTTTTATTTCCTTCTCCCCCTCGCGCTCAATCTCTGCCAGTCGCCGCTGATCTGGCGCAGGAGCTGGGATCCTGCTGGGGCCCCGGGGCATTTGATTTCGCTGTATTTAAAAATCAATTACTCTGTATTATCTTATTAAAGGAAAAAAAGAAGATCCCTTTGATTAACGAGCTGGGGCACCCTCCAGCCTGAGCTAGGAGCCCACGTCCCCTCGGGTCCCCGTAGGGCCACGCTGCCCTTTTCCAGCCCCGCAGTGCTCTTTGCTCCCTCGGTGGCCACAGCAGGGTGTCACGGGCACATTTCTCTCCTGGGAACGTTTGTGGGGGCCCTTTTGGTCCCAGATCCTATGGAAATTGGGCGGTCAGATGGGCACTAAATGCGGTGTGGGGTCCCATTGCTGCTGAGCACGTGGGTTTGGGAGCAAAAGGCACAAGTTTGTGCAGTAGCAAGTAATAGTTAGAAGGGAAATAACCACAAAAAAGCTTTTATTTTTTGTTAAATTACCCCCCCTGGAGCATGCCGTGCAGAGAGGGGGAGCCCACCAGCCCTGCAGCCCTCTCCGAGTTGTTTTATTTGGGTTCTTTTGGGGGAAAGCATGGGTGCACGCTGATTCTGGGGAAAAGCCGAGGCCGTGGCGTGGCCTGTGACAGCTCCTGCTGCTGCCCTCCCCTAAATTGCTTATCGGCACGGGAAAGGAAGTGTTTTTCTCCCTGCCCTCGCGCTGTTTGCTCAGTGTGGGTGCACCCCGGCATCTCCGGCTGCTGCTTTTGCTGGCTGGGTGCATCATGGTGCTGTAGGGAACCTAGAGGGGAAACAAGGGGCAGCTGCTGCGGGTGGTTCCCTGTGCAGGACGGCTCTCGGTTGGGCCAAAACCGCCCTCACTTGGAACCCCTGGAGGTGAGAAAGGTCTGCTTCGAGCGGGGGTCTGCCCAGGGGGAGCAGTGCCACGGGAGGAAGGTGCCAGCACCGCGGGCACTGCCTCTGCGCCTCCGTCCCCTGCAGCAGATTAACTTTGGCTTTTGGAAGCTGATGCACTCCTTGAATGATAACCCCCATCTACCAAACCCCGGAGTTTGCAGTGGTGGCTGCTCTGGTTTGGGCTCAGCCCCATCTCCTTGCCCCCAGGGGTAAAAAGGACGTTTGCTTCCCGGGTGCCGGGGGGGGGGGGGGGGGGTTATCGCATCCCTATTAAAGCACTTAAAAATCTTTCTGTGAGAACGCTGCCTGGGAGCTTGAACTACTCTTAACAGAGGGGATTCGAGGTGGGGTTGGCTGTAAAAGCACCCCCAAGCTGGCTGGATTTATGGCTGTTCAATCCCCCTTTTCCCACCCCTCGCAGCCCTTCCAGGCGCAGCCGCAGCCGGGCTTTGCGCCGCAGCCCCAGGAGCTGAGGGAGGGGACCCCCTTCTTCCCGTAGCCCGCCCCCCCCCGTGATTTACGGAGCCCCCTTTTGGCTCCGAGGGGCCGGGGGGATGCTGCCGCCCCCCCCCCAGCTGCGGGGTGCCCGGTTTCGGAGCCCCACCAAGTGTCTGCGGGGGGGAACTGCAGCGCGCAGGGCGCCCCGGTGCGGGGTGCTGGGGGCAAGGAGAGGGGTGAAAACACCCCCAGCACCCCCAAAAAATCCCTGGGGGGGCACGTCCCCGTCTGCTTTCACACGGGGGAAAGCCGCAGAGGCGGGCTGGGTGCAGGTGGGGCTCCAAGGGGTCCCCAGCCAGAGGCAGGGACCCTGCGGTGGCTGTGCCCCGGGGGGGTCCCTTTGCTTCCCCAGGCCGGGGGTCCTCGTAGAGCCCTACAAGGAAGGCATCTCCATGAGTTTGGGCCTCTCGTCCCATGGGAAGTGCCTAAGGACATGTGGCAGACTCGTGTCCCATCACAGATTTAGGCTCCGAGAGACGCACACCCCCCCCCAAGCATTTGATTTTATCCCTCCTGAAGGCTTCGCAGCCGAAACGGGAAGATTCCCGTCGAGGCAGATGACTTTTTATTGTCGTGTATAATAATATTATTATTTTTTATTATTATTTCTTCCTCCCCTGCCCGTTTTACTGCAGCACAGGGACGCAGCTGGGAAGCATCGCAGCTCCTGCTTCGAGGGGGGGGCTCTCTCGCTCTGCTCTCCCACCCCACTGTGTCTGGGCAAGGTCACTGCAGCTCCTTGTCCCAGCTGGGAGCACAGGTGGAGAGCCCCAGGTGGCTTTCCCTTATAAATAGGGCAGGGCTCTGCTCCCTCTGCTGCTAGCCAGAAACCCCAGGGGGGCATTTTTATCAGCTTTTTTTTTTTTTTTTTTTACATCTCCCCAATGAAACTGGGCATTTTCTGCTGTGACTGTGAGAGAGATGCCCCAGGGAGCTGCATGGGACCTGGGAGCTCTCGTGTCACCTCCACACCAGGATGTTTTCTCCTTCCTTTGGCTGAATGCAAGCAAACAGCTCCCGGTCCTCCTCCTGCCCAGGGCTGGGTGCTCGAGGAGCCCCGCAGATACACGCAGGGCTGTGGCACAGACAGAAAAGGGACGGCCGTGGGGCTGGCAGCCAGCAAAGCCTCTCCTTCACCGAAGGGAGGCAAAATTGTGCAGCTTTCCTGGGCTGGCCTCTCCCCAGCATGCTGACGGGGCTGTTTGTGCTCTTCTTTTATGATCCGCAGGGCACGAGGGAACTCGAGAGGATCCAGATCCTGACGCAGGCAAGGATGAGGATGCTCAGCTGTGCTAGCAGGGAAGTGAGTTTCCCAAGATGACACCGTGTTCTTTTTTTTTTTTTTTTTTTGGTTTCTTTCTTTTTTTATTATTATTTTTTCCCTGCCTGCTGGCAGCGACAGATATAAAAGGATCCTGAGCACCGCGTGCCTGGTGCGAGTGCGCAGGGCGAAATATTCGATGTGCTGGATCAACGAGCAGGAGGGAGATGTCGGCCACGGGGGGGGCTCTGGGTTGTGTTTGTACAAGCAGAGCTGCCAAATGTCCCCGTGCCCAGCTCTGCAGGGATGCCTGCACCATCCTGACCCCAGGGGCACGGTTAATCCCCCAGCTGGGGCCGCCTGGTGGCTGATGGCGAGGAGGGAGAGCCGGGGGGGTGCACCTGGGTTGCACCCTGGGGCTTGGCCCCCGCCTCCCCTTCATTTCGTGGGGATGCTGAGCCCTGCTCCGCACATCTCCCAGGCTGTGCTCATTGCCCAGACAGCCCGGAGATGCTCCATAAAGGGCTTCACCTCCCGGCTCTGCCTCAGACATCAAGCGCAAATATCGTGCGGTTCCCCCCCCTGACGCGCAGCTGAAGCTTGTGCTGCGTTTTTCTGGCCGGTTTCTCGCGGTCGCTCGGCTGGAAAGCTCGCTCAGGCAGCAGCAGCAGAGCATTTAAGCAGAGCGCCGTGGCTTTTCCTGCCCGGCCCTTTGCAGCTTGCCAGGGAAAACCAGAAGCTCCTGCCCTTTGCTGCTCCAAAGCTCTCATTTCCCGCAGAGGGGGAGAACACCCGCGGCTCATCCTCCGGCACAAAAAGCCCCCCGCTTTGGGCACGGCACGGCACGTGTCCCCCTGCGGGGACAGGCTGTCCCAGCCTCCTGCTGGCTCTGGTGGCACCCGCAGCCTGCGGGGACAGCTTGTGCCAGCGAGGGCAGCAAGCGTTCTGCGACGCGCTTCGCTCTTGCAGCGCGCGCGTGACTGCGAAACCTTCCCCCCCCCGCCGCCAAATTCATCCTGAGGTTTGCGGCTCTGAAAGCCAACGCGTCTCTTTCTTCTTTTTAATTGCTCTAATTTGTCCGGCTCTCAGCGAGGCTTGGCTTTGAGCTCCCCCCCCCCCCCCCCCCGGTGGGTTTATTTTGGGTTCTGTGCCGCACGGAGAGCAAGAAGCGCCGCGGACCCGCGCGGGGCTCGTTTCGGAGTCGTTCCCCGTGCCCCCCGTGGGACCCCTTTGGTGAATAAAGCTGTGTGGGATCAGAGGCGAAAAAACACAGCCTGGGAAATTTCTGCAGAGGAGGGAAGGGGGGAGATTGCCGCTAGCAGGCGGGCGGCGGGGCTGATTGCTCCTCTCGTGCTGGGGCTCATTAACGGGGGGCTGGATGGAGGGCAGAGAGCGGCGCACACAGAAGGCTTTGGGGCAGGGGCTGCTGCCCCCTGCCCGGGGAGGATGTTTGGGGCCATTGGGGTGCTTGTCTGGGGGTCCTGCCTGGCCCCAGCATCCTCCCGTGGCAGCCAGGCCCTGCGATGCTTTTCTGTTTGTCCTGGGGAGGAAGAGGAGCGCGGCCGTGCTCCTGGTGCCCCGGAGGGGTGGGTGAGGCTGCTGCATGGGCACGGCCTGGAGCAATGAGGTGCAAGGTCAGAGGAAGGAGTAGCTGAGGAAAAAGCCTCTCTTTCCCTGGGAGAGGCTGGAATCTGAAGTGCGCAGGGCAGGAAGAGCTAAAGGCTGATCCTGGGCTGGGAGCAGAGGGCACGAAGCAGCACGGATCCGGGGATGGGGATGGGGCTGTGGTGGGACACGTCCCCCATCCCGTTCTGCTGCAAGCAATGCCCCAGCCCAGGGGGACCTCCCGGGACCTGCCCCATGTCCCGGCTTCCCGCACCCTTCCCGGGGTGCCCTGGGGTCCCCACAGCTCTCCAACACCGGGGACCCCCTCCAGAACCCCTCGGCTCTTTCCGTGGCATCTCACAGCTCTGTGTGTACGTCCCCACCGTCCCCGGGGTCCTGCCAGCAATCCCCCCCCCCAGGTGGCCTTGTTTTGCTCAGCGAAGGCGGATGGGAGCCACCATCTTCCGAGCGTTTTTAATCTCCTGCTCCCGCTCCATGCAATTAACTCGATTCCCTCCCCTCGTTTCCTGCAGAGGTTTAATTAAAATGCATTGTTCGCCTCGCCAATTATTTGCTCTGTCCCTCGGATAACCTCTGTGCAGCGGCTGGGTTGCTGGTGGGTTTTTTTTTGTTGTTTTTTTTCCACCCCCCCCTTGTTGCCAGCCAGGTTTCTCCCCTCTCCCCCTGCAGCCTTTACCTGCCCGGGTGCTGAGCACCCCCTCGGCGCTGAGGGGGGGCGAGGAGCAGCGTGGCCCCGAGCAGCTGAAACAACAAGCCCTTGTTGACTTTCCTTTGAGCTCCCCAGCCCTCGGCAGCTGCTGCTCCAGCAGGTGATAATTGAAACCGGGCGCCGACCTGGACGGCGGCAGGGCTGCGGATTTCGCTCGGATTTCGTCCCCCGCCGGTGGAAAAAAGGCACCGAGGCTCCACGTGGGGGCAAGAGGACACAGGGGGGGGTGTCGGGGGCTGTGCCCACTTTAGCTCCGAGCCCAAAATGTGGCCGGATTGGGACCCGCAGGGTGCAGCCCCCCGAGGTGCCGCGAGGTCAGCGAGGGAAGGTGAATTATTTCCTGGAGCCCTGCGTTTCGGGGAAGGGGTGCTCAGCATCCTAAAAATAGCGGGGCTGAAACTCTGAGATATTCCTGGCCATGCAGTGCTTGAATCTCCAGGCTGAATCTCCGAGCTGTTCCTGGCCACGCCGTGTTTGAAACGGGGCCAAGGCAGCTGCTGCCGGGCGTCCCCCCGGCACGGCGCGCAGGTGGCCTTGGCGCTGGGACCGCAGCCGAGGTTTCGAGGTTTGGGTGAATTTCCTCCTGCTCCCTGTCCCCCCTGGGGGGCTTCCAGAGCCGGGGGGGGGGCACCCGGAGCTGCCACGGGGTGAAATCCCAGGGGCTGGGGTTTGCTGCATCCCGGCAGCACCGGGGTCCTCCCCAGCCGGGATGGGTGCGCGCACCCCGCAGCCCTCACCAGCTCCCTGCGCCGTCTTATTTCTTGGCATCGGCTCCAGGTGTGAGGTTAGCGGGGCAAACTCACGCTGTGGGAGTCCGTCTGTCTGTCTGTCTGTCTGTCTGTCTGTCTGCCACCTGTGATCCGAAAGCCGTGCTGCTGCCGTGCAGATTGCAGCCCTTTGGGGTTTGTCCTTGCGCTCTCCCCAGAACCCCCCCTCCTATATTCACTTTATTTTGCCCGAAATGATTTACCCAGAGGGGACTCGGCTGGTCCTGCTCCAGCCTGGTCCCCGGGGGGCATTTCTCACGTGTTTCCGAGCGTGTTTCTTGTTTTTTTTTTCCAGGCTGGAGCCCCACGTGCCCGGTTGTTCCCGCAGCTGTGTGCGCGCCTCGTAATTGGGAGCTGCCGGCCGCGCGCCTCTCCCGTGCAGAGCAGAGGCCTGGACGCAGCGGGTGGGGATTGAGCCGCGATTCCTTGAGAATTTGAATGAAAATTTCATTTTTTTCCCCCCGCAAAGCGAGGAAGCAGGATCCCGGGAACGTGGCCACCAGGCCACCCTGACCTGGCCTTGCAGGGGCCGGGAGCGGAGCTGGGGGGCTGCAACCTCCCCCCCGATCCCTGAGCCCCCTCCTGCGGCATCCGAGTGTTTTGGGGGGGGGCGCACGGGTGGGTGCACGGCAGGAGCCCCCGGTGCTGAGCCCCAAACCCTGTGGGAAGCATTTCCAAGGAGGAGCTGTGCTGCTGGGTGCGCAGAGGGGCTCCGAGGGGCTCCTGGGCCAGCGTGCGGGGCCCCGGCACGGAGCAGGGCCCATGGGCAGCTCCTGATGCTCACCCCGATCCCAGCATCCTAAACCCTAATCCCAACCCTAACCCTAACCCTAACCTCAACCCTTTCCAGGGGAACCTGTGGCAAATCAGGAGCTGCCCGTTTTCGGGCCCCGTTAGGGACGGGTGGCACTTTTGGGGTGATCCCTGCCCCGTCCCACAGCGGGGTGGGTCAGTGCCCCCACGGGGACGGTTTTCCTGAGCGGCCGCCAAGCCCAGGGAGCCGGCCCACCCCGAGCAGGGGGCGTCTATTTATGGGCTGAAAAAGGAAAAGCGTCCAACTGCCGAAATTGGCAGCGCATCCCCTGACTATAATAAACAGCTTCCCTTCCAAGGTCCCTGGCTATTTTCTCTCTGTTTTGGCTTGGCTAGGAAGATTTATTTTGTTTGCTGCTGGGATTTTTTTTTTTTTTTTTCTCCTTCCTTCTTTGGAGGCGCTTAAAGAGCACGAGACCCCAATCCCGTGCTGGGTTGGCGACCCCGAGTTGGCGGAGGCGGCAGTGCCACCCACTCCTGTTTCACCCCTTAAAATTGGGCGTTTTCAGGTGGATTCAAAGCCCAGCGCAGACCTGCGGGACTCAGGGCGCTGCTCGGGGCTCCGAGGCCGTGTACCTCCAGGATATTTTATAGGCAATAAATCCCAAACAAACAGGAAAAAAACCCACCAGACCTCTGCAAGGGGTGAGCTGGGTGCCGTGGGGGCCCCCGGCCAGGCCACGGGCTGAGCAGCTGCACAGGGCAGGTTGCGATGCCGAGGCCGTGTCAGTGCCCCGGGCTCCTTTGGTGTTTGCATTCCTGGTTCCAAAATAGCTGGGCGAGGAGGAGGGGGGTGGATAAATCCGTACGGGCGCTTGTTTTGGAGACCGATTTAGACACAGCCTCGCCAAATGGCCTGGAAAGCCTGTGTCCTGCCTGGTCCCCGAAACCTCCGCTTGTTAAATCACAACGAGCAGCTCAGATATTTGGGAGCAGGGCTGGGCTTTGGGTACAGCCCCAGCACCGGGCTGAAAATCAGACGGGAGCCCCCGATTGCCGTGCGCCCGTGACCCCGCTTCCCGGCGCTGGCTGGCTCTGCGGCGGGGTTCAGGTGCTGGAAGCAGCTCTCCCTCTTTCTGCCTTTGCAAACCCACCCCAAATCCGAGCCCTCCCCGATATGCTGCCAACGCGGCGAGCCTCGGGCTGATCTCGCCGGGTTCCCTCCTCCCTTGGCTGCTCTCAGCGTTTATTCCATTTATCTCTGGCCCGGCTGCTGCTGGTGCTGCCAGGGCAATCCATCAACCCCCCCTTCCCCGAGGCGCAGTGTGTGCGCCCCCACGGCCGGCTCGGAGCCTGCTGAAGGCATCGATCCCCCTGCTCCAGGGCTGCAGGGCCGTCTGAGCTGGTGCATCCCCAAATTAACGGGGGCTGGCGGTGTCCCTGGGGGGGGGGTGGCACCTCCCCATGGCACCCCAGGGCTCCGTGCGTGACCCCAAATGCTCATCTGCAGCCCCAGTTTCTGAAAGCTTGAAGAAGTGGGGTGATCCTGGGGGGGGGGTGGCTACGCCAGGAGCTCCTAAATGTCTTGGGTTGAGCCCCTCTCCCCCAGGACAGGGGGTGCAGCCCCATCCCGACCCCGCACGGGAGCCGTGCGCGCTGCGGGGAGCAGGATCAGCCCCTCCTCGCCCCCACCCCCGGCGGGCTGGGATGTGTCCCCAGCGAGCTGCAGCCCCAGGAGCCGGCGCAGCCCCGAGCCAGGTTTGGGAGCAGGGCACAGGAGGCTGGCGAGGGCTCGCCTTGGCAGAGCCGCGCGGGGAACAGCTTGCGGCACCGCGCTCCCCCCGCGGGCGCCTGCTGGGGTGCGTTCCCTAACCTTTCCTGCCTCCGTTCCACTCCTGCCTTTCTCTCTCTCCCCCTCTTTTTTTTTTTTTTTTTTTTTCTCCTCTTCCCCTAACTGTAAATGCGCCATAAAAATGGATCAAATTGCTTAAATCACTGTCATTAAATCAGTGTGAGTCCCCCCTCCGCCCCTGTGCTCGAAGCCTGGCAGAGAACATTTGTTCCAAAGGCTGAACAGCCGTCTTATTGCTCTGAAAGCATATTTGCTGCTTGATGGAAGGAGGAGAGGGGGAGAAAAACAGCCTGCAAGGGGAGAGGGAGGGGGGGCGAAATCACCGGGGCCCGCTTCTCCTTGGACACGCGCGCTGGAGGGGGGAGCGGGGGCCGTATCCTGCGGGCTGGCTCCTTGGGGAGGTGGTGTGGCAACGTGGGGACACGGGATGGGGACAGCCAGGGGCTGGCTGCGGGCTGGTTTTGGTGCTGGAGGGGGTGATGTAGAGGGATCAAGCAGGGAGTGGGACGCAGCTCCCATCACCATGGCTCTGGGGAGGTGACGTGTCCCGCGTCTGCCGCCTGGGTGGCACCAGCACCCCGTGGCGTGCTGGTTATTGGGCTCCCCAGCACTAAAACCTCCCGATTTTGGACCGGAGGGGAATTTAATGAGGTTGGAGGTGCTGCTGTACGGCTCAGCCGCCCGTTCGGAGCAGAGGCGAGGCCGAGCGCAGGAGCTGCTGCGCGCTCGCGCGCCGGGATGGAGCCGCGTTGGGGAACGCAGGGAGGCAGAAATGTTCCACCCAGGTGGTCCGGGAAATCCCCGCGGAGAGAAAGCAGGGCAGAAAATCCCGAGGAGAGCCGGGAGCTGGAGGCGGATCAAAGGCTGGGATGGGGAAGGGCGAGCAGCTCCGAAAGGCACCACCAAGCCCAGCTCGGAGGCATGGGAACGCTGAGGCTGAAGGTGGCTCCCTCCCCGTCCACCCCACCGGGACGGGATGGAGAGGTGGGAGCAGCCTCAGGGTAGTTGCAGGAAGGGTGTTTTTCCTCCAGCACCACGATCTGCCCCCAAAGATGCTGTGCAATGGACCGCGGCGGGGTGGACGGTGGTGGAGCACCGCAACCATCAGCCACAGCACCCCGGTGCTGCTCAGATCCTGGCCCAAAAGCCCTAAAAACCCCACAGAGCTCGGAGGTGACGGCACAGGGGCAGAGCCGGTGGGGCCGGGGAGCCTTGCTCCTGCCCCTGCCCTGGATGCAGTAGCTGAAAGCCAACAAAGCCTAAATGCAAAACAGCTCCGAGGGCTGGAGAGCTGCCCGCTCCGTGCGCCGCCAGATTAAAAAGCACCAGCTTGCAAAGGCTGCCTGCGGGGAGCTCAGCCTGCCCGAGGCACGGCTCCGGGAGGAGCTTCGGGGGCCAGGGGGCACGGAGCCCTTGCGGGGAGCAGGAGGGAGGGGAAGCCTCAGATCTGGTCCCATTTGCCTCGTTTGGGGACCTCCGTGGGGCTCTCCCGGCTGGGTGCTCTCCAGCTGCTCGTGCAGGGGGTGGTCAAGGCCCTGGGGGTCCCCCCTATGGGACGGGGGCTTCCTTGGAAATGGGAGCGTGGGGAGGGCGAGGGGACCGCTGCCTCCTCCAGGGGCTCCCTGGTGCTCTGTGCATTAATTAATCCCAGGGTGAGGAGCTGCTTAATGAGTCCCCCTCCCCTGCTGCCCATGGGAAAGCCAAGCAGCTTCTGCTCGCCCCCCCAGGGGAGATGCCCGTGGAGGTGACCCCCCGAGCATCCTGCTGCTTGCTGGGGACGCCCGGGACTGATCCTTGGCCCTGGTGTAAATCCGAAATACCTCCCCAAAACCTGGGGTAGAGCTGGTAGAGCTAATCAGTGTTTATTTAAACCCACTGAGCTCCGGAGAGATGGGCAGCTCACCCCTTCACACCTCTGCTCTGCTTTCTGAACCGCCTGCGGGCAGCCGAAATGTCTCGCCAAATGCACTGATGGAAAAAAAAAAAAAAAAAAAAAAAGGATATTAATTCAGGGGAAGCAATTTCAGGCAGGGGCTCGTCTCCGCAGCCACCACCAAGGTAAGGAAATCGTTCAGCTAAAGCCAGGAGCAGCGATTTTTTTTTCCTTCTGGATCCTCCTGGAGCAAAGCTCGGCTCACCCCGTGCCCAGCTCGGGGGTCCCAGTCCCACCAGTGCCCCCCCAGCTTTGCAGGGAGCTGGGTCCCAGCCACAGGAGCCCTGCTTTGGGTTGGTGAGTGTCACATTAGGGGCTTGGCCACCTCCATCTACCAGGGAAGGGGATGTCTGCCAAGGAGGGAGGCACAAATAGGGCCAGGCAGCGTGCTGGGACCAGATCCAGAGCTTGATCTCCCAGCTGAGCACCTAAAAGACCTGCTCAGCTCCAGCTACCACGTACCACAAGCTGCCACAGCTGAGATTTCCTCCCTTTCCACCCCAAAAACGCGCCGAAAAGCAGAGATATTTCACCACCTCGAGCAAAATCCATCTGCCCTTGAGCCCGAAGGATGCGGGCAGGCATCACACAGACATTTCTGCCCCGGGACGGGGACAGCAGCGGGGCGCACGTCCCTCCCGGTGCCGGCAGTCGCTTCCCTTTATTGCGGCTGCGTGTTTATTGCTTCCTGGTGGGAAGGCCCGCAGCTGGGACAGATTTGCTCAGGACCTTGTTAGGGGGCTGTGGTCTCGAGCGCTCTTTACCTCGGGCTGCCTGTAATCCTGCGCTTTGGCTAACTCCTCGGCGAGGAGGCTGCGCGTGGCGCGGCTCGGGGGCACTGCATCTCCTGCTCCATCTCCTGCATCCAGGAGGCCATCAGAGCGCAGAGCCCTCCGAGGTTTTTACCTTTCCACGCTGCCCACCAGCCTCTCCGTGAGCTTCCCCAAGCTGTTGAGAGGCGGCAGGGCTCGCGAGCGCTGCTGGTTCCCATCCAGGATGGAAACCCTGGATATGGGAGGCACACGGGAGGAGGACTTTAGGGAGGAAGGAGGCTGCAGCCCGGCTCTAGCTGCCTGGGAACCTCTCGGGCTCCGGGCTTTATCCTGCTGAGGCCCTGGGGCTCCCACAGCGTGAGTTTGGCTCGAGCTGCACGGCGCAACGTATGGATCCAATAACAGCTTCAGCAGAGCAGCCCTACAGCTCCAGCAGATGCAAAGTTTCGAGGAAATTGTGGCTTTTTTTTTTGCATGCGTCTCGAAGCTCTGCAGCCAAACAGCGTCTTTCCCCTCCACCTCCCGCTCTTGCTGGGAGGTAAGGGGGTAGCAGGCTGCTCGGCTCTCCTCGTGGGGGGGGGGTTTGCTGCCATTTATCGTGCCAGCGGGAGAAAAACCCCGCTTGGCTTTTTGTACCTGGGGTAGGAGCGAGGCAGGCGTGACGGCCGTGCTCGTTCCCAATTAAAAGCTCATCTGCTGCAGCCCTCTCCCGACCTGCAGCCTGGCAGACTCGTGTTCTCCCAGGGAAAGCAGCCCCTGCTTCCTTCCACTGCGCCCGCGGTAACGCCCTGTCTTGCTCTGTCATCGTGTCTTTATCTTAACCCTACAGATTTTTTCCCTTCCCTAGCGAGCTGGATGCTTTCTTAATGCTTATTGACAGGGTTTTGTGAGCATGATGCAGGGCCTGGATGCAGGAACCCAGCCGGCTCTGCCTGCCCCCAGCACCCCGCAGCCGATGCCACCGCCGCATAACCGGGGTCCCAAGCGGCTCCCTCACCCCGCAGACCCCACAGCACCTCCCCTGCCCACCCCAGCACCCCTCCTCCGCGTGCGTTTCGGAGATTTCCAGGCCAGCAGCCAAAAATTACAGCCTGGGACCTGCAGGTTGCCGGTTTCTGGCTGAGACGGGCGAATCCTAGGGCAGAGGGGGGGGCTGCGCGCGCTGCGCCCGCAATTACAGCTCGGGGCCGAGCAAGCTGCGGACTTTGCCTTTTGCTTTGCAGCCTCCGAGCCGCTGCTTGGCATCGATTTTGTTTGTGAGAGGGAAAATATTGAGCTCGGAGCAGGGGCTGGCTGAGAGAGGCACCTGTCGGGACGGAGAGCTGCTGCCAGGGGGGCAGAGGAGGGAGGTTATCGTCCCCTGGGGGGGGGGGGGGGGGATTTGATTTATTTCCCATAAAGGATCTGTCCCCTTTATTTCCCATAAAGGATCTGGCTTGGCTGAGGGTCTGCAGGCTCCGGGAAGCAGCAGCACATGGGATGGGATTGAGCTGGGGAGCAGAGGGGTGCTGAGCACACCCAGCACCTTCAGTGCCCGCGCCCTGCACACCCCGGGGACGCAGATTTTCACCCCCTTGCCATGGGGTTGTCCACGCCACCCCCTCCCCACCTTCTCTGCGTGCTGCACGCTCTCCTTTTTCCCATTTTTTGCTTTATTCCCCCCAATAACAGCAGAGGGGGGGGCCCTGCTGCGCTCCCTTCCCCTCCTGCCCGCTGGGTGCCCCGAGGGGTCCCTGCCCCATCACCGGGTGTCACAGCCGGGCTGTCCCCGCTGTCCCCAGCCCTGGGCCACCAGAGGGCAACAGTGACCTTTGCAACCGCCTGGCCCCAAGGTCTGGGGCCGAATGGGGGCTCTGGGGGTCCCTTGGGGGGCGAGTGGGTGCAGGGGTCCTTCCCCAGGAGCCGGGGGCTCTCCTCGTCCTCTGTGGGGAGCTGGAGGGGGTTGGGGAGGGTTGTGCTCGATCCTATCCATGGCATCCCAGGTGGGCATCGTTGTCCCAGACTTTGGGGTCCAAGGTGGGCATCGTCACCCATCAGCAGGACCCCAGGTGGGCCCCGTTACCCCAGCACGGGTTATATGGCAGGGGGAGCTGCCCTGTCCCGGCTCTGCTCCTGGCTGCTGAGGGTCTTGCTGGTAACATGTGTGTCATTGTGCATCCTCTGGTACCGCGGGCATGGCTTCAGGTGAGGAGCACTGAGCTGTTTGGGGCACAATTTATGTCCGTGATGCCCTGGGGAGGGCTGGGCAGCATGAGGTGGGCGCAGTCACACCCCCAGCTCAGCTCTAATTTGGGGACCGAAGCAGCACGGGTGCCGAGGAGCCCGAACCTTAGCCTGGCTTTGAACCAACCCCCCAAATTTCCAGCTGCAAACCTCTCCACAGTTACCTTCCCGGAGCAGCCGGCAGGCTGAAGCTGGAGCTTTTTTAACAACCCAGCTCGGAGCTTTGGCCCTGCTGAAGGTCAAAGCCAGCGCGGTCGTTAGCGATCGCATCGACTTCCCATTAATGCCACGGTGCTGCAGGGTGAGGGGGGGGCCGGCGGCTGCTGTCCTGCCCCCACCAACCCGGGGGGGGGGTCCCTTCGATCTGCCCGCAGCCGGGGGGAGCCCGATCCATTTTCTGTGCCGAATGGGAAATGGTTGAAAGGCTGAGCCTCAAATTAGCTATCGACTGGCCGCTGCAGGCGGGGGCGCGCTCTCCAGCGCCGTGCACACGCGTGTGTGAGCGTGAGCGGGCACGGGGGGGTGCTGGCTGTGCCGGGGGGGTGCTGGCGCCCCTGCTTGTGCATTTTGGAGCACACGAAACGATGGCTGGGCTCGTGGTCAGGTTTTCCCCAGGGAGCTGGAGCCGCGCACGAGGCGGTGCGCTCCTGCTGGAGGCGAGGCGGCTCGGGCTGCGACCCTGCTGTCATGCTCCGGTTAATATTAAACCATGAAATGTGCTCGGCTCCTAATAGAGGGGCTGCTCCGAGCCTTAACCCTGAGCCTGCTGATCTCTGCCATCGAGGAGCACTTCGGGGAGCAGCAGCACCCTCTCTGCACATCCTCGCTGCCGGGGCCGTGCTTGCTCCGCTCCTTTTTCCCCTTCCAGATATTCCCTTGCCTCTTTTTTTTCCCCTTTTCCTGCCCCCTTCCCCGGTCAGAAACTCAGGGCCACCCCGCGGACTATATTTTTTGAAAGCCTATTCATCCGAAATCCCGTGATACCCCACCAAAACGGTGTTTGAACAAACTCGAAATTGTGCTTTAAAGAAAACACAGCTGTTTAATTACAGCCCGGGTGCGAGGCAGCCTCTGTCATGTGAGCGGCAGGAGCTGGGTGCTGACTGTGTGCTTGGCCTCTGATCCCCTTTAATCTCCGCAGTCAAAGGATTTGGGTTTGATTCTCTTTTTATTTCCCCACCCGGCCTGGAATCTGCAACCAATTTGTTGTTGTTGTTTGGGAAATAAACCCCAGGGAGCGGGGCTGGATCCGGCACAGCCCGAGCCGGGCTCGCACCGGCTCTGCCTCCGCCACGGCTCCGCCGCCTCCTGCCTACCCCCGCGCCAAAAATCTGGTTTCCCTTCGCCCCATCCCGCTCGGCTCTTTTTTTGGCTGCTCTTCCCTCCCTGCCCGCGAGGAGCCGATGAGTTTCGCATCTGCTGCCACATCTGTTTTACCCATCGGGGCCGGGCTTCAGCTGGGAATGGGAGCCCGGAGGCGAGCCGGGGCTTGGCGAGGCTTCCTCTGAGATCCCCCCCCCTCTCTCTGGGAGGAATTAAGTGCGAAGAAATGCGCGCCAGCAGCTGGGCACCCCGCCGGGGGCTCGGAGCCCTTCGGAGGTGATAAATCTCTTGGGGCACAGGGGAAGAGATGCTCGGAGTGAGCCCAGCCCGTGGGGTGCTGCCGGCACCCACCCGGGGCTGGAAATGCGCCTGGGGCAGGATGAGGCCGGGCTGCTTCGTGGGGATTTTCTTTGGACCAGGAGCATTTGGTGAGGCCTCGGTGGTCGCCTCGTGGGGAAGCGGCGATGTTTTTGCAGATGAAAGCCCCGGGTTCGGCCCCGCTACGATTCCACCGCCTCCAGCCCTGGGTTGAGCATCCGCGGCGGCTTTTTGCCAGAGGGGGATCCAGGAGCAGCTAGCAAAAAGGCAAATAAAACCCCGGATCTGGGTGGAAGGGCCATCCCAGGGCTGCCCCCGAGCCGTGATGGCAGGGGCTGGTGCCCCATGGGATGAGCTCCTTGGGCTCCAGCAGCTCGCTGCCCACCCAAATGTGATTTGGGGTGACCCCATGCAGCTGGGACACCATCCAGGAGCCCGGTGGCTCGCTGGGGCACGTCCCAAATGGCTGCTTGGCCCCCCCCAAGGACTTGTCCCCTTCTGGATTCCCCCCGGGGGCTGCACCAGCTTTGCATTTCGCTCCGCTCGCAGCGCCCCGTGCCATAAGCTCTCCAGTCAAACATTAAATCCTTTGTCTGGTTGGGAGCGCGGAGCAGACCATTTAGGAGGAATTAGTGGTTACATTGAAAGGGGAAAATAAGGGCTCCTGGGTTAAATGCACTTTAAACGTCTTAATAATTGCAATTGGCCAACTTGTTCCTCCCCGGAGCCAAAAGCCTGTAATATGGGAAGCTTTTCTCTAATCAAGAGCAGCACTGATACCTTCTGGAGGAAGCCACATAGGATGGAGAGAATTATTTCCCCGAGCTCAGCCACCCAAGCTGCCTGTCTGTCATCACACCGCCACCAGCCCAACCCATGGGGTCACCACCGCCACGGGGCTGGGCATGGCTCCGTGACACCTGCGTCCCCACGGACCCTCTGCTGCGAGCCGGGGGGGGCTTTTCCCTTGTGGATCAGGACCCCCGGGTTGTCCCCAAGCTTGGCCATGTGCCGGTGCCATCCAGGTGGCCGCAGCCCGGCGCTGGCTCCAGCCACGCCATCCATCAGCGGTGACAAGCTCCTGCTGCAAGGAGCCTTTGTTGGCACCCCTCGGCACGGGGAGAGATGGGGGGGGCTCTGTGGCAGCCCTTTAGGGCTCGGAGCAGCCCCCCCTCTGCCTGCCCGGGGAGGGAGGAGGTGAAAAGGTGCGGCTCGGAGGGGGCTGGAAGCGAAGCAGCTTTTAATTTATAACGTGGCCGAAGGAGTAATGGGAGCCAAAAAAGATAAAGATGCCGGAATAGCTGGAATTCTCCAGCCGCTGCGACTCCGAAGGGTAAAACCGCTGGAATGTGTGTGTGTGTGTCCTGGGGGGGCCGTGCCGGACCCCCATCACCTCCCCTGCCCCAAAATGGGGAGGCTGCAGGGGTGCTGGGGGTGGTGATAGCCCCTTGTGCCTGCACCACTGCAGCCTTCGGGATCTGGCCGTGGGGGTGCAAGGCTGTAGCTGCCCTCATTTCCCCCCCCCCCCACCCCCCCAGCTCCCTGCTGGGTTCGGTGCCCTGCGGCTGGGTGAGGGCAGGCTCGGAGGCGCTGGCGGCGAGGAGCGGGTGCCAGAACGGCTCCGTGTTTGGGCTCAGGGTTTCTGTGAAGCGCAGGAGGAATTGAACGGCTGCCCGAGGAGGGCGGTTCGGGCTGTTCCTGCCCTGGAAAGCAGAAAGCACGGGGTGTGTGTGTGTGGGGGGTGCAGCTCCTGGGGAGCCAGCAGAACGGGAGCAAGCAGCCCCTCGTGGCGCAAACCGAAGGGGGGCTGCTCACGGCGGAGCCCCTCGGTGCTGGGGGTGGCGAGGGGCTGTAAGGATGGGGCTGTATGGATGGGTCCTGCCCTTCTGCGAGGTCTTCTGCCTCTCGTGTTTCTCGGCTGGGGGGTAACCTTCAGGCCAGGCTGGCCTTTAGCACCTGGCCGCATCGCTCAGCGCGCGCGGGGCTGCTGCGCCCAGGGCGAGCGCGCTCCCATCTGCTCCCTTCCCTCTCCCCGGTCCGGTTACAATAGCCCATTCACAAAACCAGCCCGGGTCATAAACCAGGGGCACGGGGCAGGGGAGGAGGGAAAGAGCTCTGAAACCCCCCTCTAGATAGGGAAAACGCCAGCAGAGCCCTCAGTGTTAGTGGAGAAGGAGGGGGGGGGGGGGGGAAAAAACGCATCCGTGCCCACGGCGCTGCTCAGGGGTGCAGCGATGCCTCGGGTGGGGAGGTTGGGGATGGAGCTGGTGCCGTCTGTGCTGCTCCTGCAGCCATCTGCTCCTCGTGGAGCCAGCAGGGATCGGGCTGCAGAGGAAGGGGCCACGGCTGGGAGCTGTGGGAAGGGGTCCCGGGGGCGGCACAAATTGCCCTCGTACCCCCGGGGAGGTACCCAAAGGGGATGGGTATCTTGCGGGAGTGCTGCCCCGAGGATGCTTGGTGGGAGCTGTTTGTGTCCTGGCTCCGTGCTGGTGTCCCTGGGGTCTGCCTGGAGCCGGCGGGGGGCTCAGCAGCAGCGCACGTGGGCTGGGGAGGGAGGTGCTGGAGCCAAGGGAGGCGCTGAAGCCGCGATGTGCAGGGTCCGGGTGTCTGCGGGCAGAGGCGGTGATTTACCTCCCGGCAGAACAAGGAGTCCCTGTCTGGTGCTGGCAGAGGAGCTGGGGCGGGCGGCTCGGCTCCTGTTTCCACGGGGGGTGGGGGGCTGGAGCAGGATCGGTGCTGCAGAGCCAGCATCCCCTGCCCCGAGCCTGGATACGCGGAGCTGAACCCTGTTCTGCTTAGGGAACGCTCGGTGGGAGGAAAATGGGATCTGTGGAGCCCTGCTGGCTGGGGAAGGGGGGAGAAAAGCATTAAACCCAGGGCTAAAAAGCTGCCAAAGTGAATCCCAGGGGACGAGAGAGCCGTGGTGGAGCAGGATGTGGCTGTGTGCGCCTGCAGCCGGCATCGCTGCGGGTGCTGGGACCCGTGCCTGGGCGAGGTGTGGGTGTGGGGTGATGCTGGGGTGTCCCGGAGCCAGCTGAGCTGAACTTCCCAGGCCTTTTAGAGGCAGAAATCCTCCTTTTCTCCCCGTGAGCCCGAAAGCACGGTGGCAGTGGGGTGCTGTGCCCTTCGAGCCGTGCAGGTCCCCTGGCACAGCCAGCCTGGCGGTGGCAGAACACCTCCGTGCTGGTGCTGAGCCCTCCGGGTGGGGGCTGGCACCGCAAAATGCTGCTGTAGGGGAGCAGGGATGCCAGGCAGATGGGGACAGGGGCTCGGTGTGCGTGTTTTGGGGACCAAGGGGACTCCCTGAGGAACAGTGGTGCTAGGCAGGATGATGCTCAGCACCTGCAGCCCAGGGTCACTGCAGATCCAGGATGGGGCAGGGGCTGCAGGCGGACACCCTACAGAAACGTTGGTGTCGGCATTAAGGCAGGGGCTCGCCCCCATGGCAAAGTGCTCGGGGCCCGTGCACCGGGAGCGGGGAGGCTGCTGGCATCGGGGCTCGCTTCCCTCGCTGCACTTCGTTATTTTGAATAATTTAGGGGGAAAAGGAAAGGAGTGAACCAGGGGCTGAGCTCACCCCCCCGTACAATTAGAGCAGAGCCGCAGCAGCGCTAATATAATCGCTGGAACAGGAACTCTTCCAGCCGCTTGCCTGCAAGACAAAAGGGTTTGTGATTTTTTTTTTTTCCCCCCATGGCTTTATTGTTCTGGGAATACCCGGCGCCCCGGCTCAGGGCCCTGTCAGACAGATGTCAGCGTCCCGGCCTCCCCAAATCCCAGCCCCTGGCTCCCAAGCCCCCCTCGCTGTCCCTTTTTGTCCCTGGGGGGGGGAATCTTTGCCCCATGGCAGAGGTTTCCCAGTGCGCTCGTGTGCCGTGTGCGTGCACCGGAGGGCACCTCGGTGGATGCGCCGAGGGAGGTGATGGATGGAGCTGTTTTCCCTGCTAGAGGCTTGCTTTGCTGCTGCAAAAGCTCAGCGTTATTTTACCCGGGGTAAGTAAAACCACAGAGCTTTCCTGCAGCAAAAGCCTCCGGCGAGGCTCTGCAGCTGCGCTCAGCTCCTGCAGCCCTGGGAGGGTGCCCGTGGCCTGTCTCGGGGAATTATCTCCCGGTGCCATTGAAGTGACTCATCCCTGCTCTGTTTTCACCCCCAGACAGCTCGCAGGCACTGCTGAGCCTTTTTCCTGCTTTTTAAGCTCGAGCTGAGGCTCCAGCCTTTGAAACGGCAGCGCCGTCCCTGAGCTGGGACCGCAGGTAAAAATAACGCCGGGGAGAGGAAAAGGGACTTTCCATTTTTAGTTCAGCTTCTGAAAGTTCCGCTTTTTGCTGCGTCTTCAGAGCCTTGCAGGGGAGGCTGGTTCCCGTTGTCCCCCCTCTCCCCGGGCTGCTGGTTGGAGGCAGCGGGGAGCAGCGCGCGGCTCGCTGCCCGAGCGAAAGGGAGCGACCTTGCCAGATGGGCAGCGTGTCGTTTTGCAGCCCGCGTTAAATAATTTCTGCCCCGTAATCTGTTAACAACCCCGAGAGCTCCGCGCCCTGTGTAACGCGATGCTGGGGGCGTCACGTCCGCAGCCACCTGGGCACTGCGCCGCTCAGCACCGCCCGTGCGCTGCAGCGAGGAGCCGGCCCTGCTGCTGGGATTCCTCCTGAATCTGGCAAATCTGCTTTTTTTTTCCAGCAGTTACGCATTAATGTGCCAGTAGGGGAAATTTACCCTCAGAATTTGTTGTGATTGTAGCTCTGCAGCCTGAGGTTTCCTCTTTTTTCCCACGTTTTTATCACGGTAAACGTGCCCACCGATGCTCCTAATGCTCCTGGAGCTGCCCGGTGGGTATTGGTTTGCTGGGAAAGGACCCAGTCCCTGCTTTTAATCCTGCTGAGCTCCATTCCTTGATGCTGTACAGCAGCAAGGAGTTCCCCAGGTTAGCACCGAGCTGAGGGGATGGAACCAAAGTGAAATATTTGCTGTCCTTGTGCCCCCGCAGGCTCCCCCTTTGGGAACGCGCCGCGCCGTCTCTCCCCCTCCCTAATTCTTCATCCTCCTGCAGTTCCTTGGTCAGGACCCCCAGGGGTTTCTCCTCCTTTCCCTGCCTGCCCTCGCACCCCTGTGCTGGGCTCTGCAGCTCTGCTCAGCCCCAGCCCCCCTCTCCCCTCGCCTTCGTTTCCATTTTGGTTTCTCCCCTCCCCAGCAGCGAGCGGAGCGCTTTGCATCGACCCGCCTGCCGCCACGCTTGGCTCTCCTTCCCCAGGGATTTCGCCTCATTTGGAGGAGGAATCGAAGGAGGAATCATTCGCAACCACCTCCTGTGTGCAAACACCTTCCGTGTGCATTATTCTGCGAGAAGAAAAACTGTCCTGGGTCCGGGTTGCTGCCTGGGTGGCGGGGAGCAGCTTCAGGTGGTTTCCCTTTATGGAGGGGGGGGGGGAAAAAAAGCTTTCCTGGGGATTTTCTGGCTGTGAAGCTCCTATTTTGTTTCCAGGGGTTCTGTGTCACTGCAGCAGTGAGGGCTGCAGCGATGGAGGGGCCTGGGCTGAGCATCCCAAAGGATCTCCATTTTTTTGGGGCATGGCAAGATGCTGAGTGCACCCAAAGGGTGATGGGGCCACCCAACCACCACCCCCCAGCTGGTGAGGTCCCCAAACTGCTGGACTGACTTAAATTTTGAAAATACCCAGATTTTGAGAGTTTTCCTTGCTCCTCCAGGAGACCTAAGCAGCCGGGGAGATGCCACCCGTTCCCTGCACCCCTAAAAAAAAATAATGAGGAGGTTGGTTTGAGGCCTGGGGGCTTTTTCCATGGCTGGGGTGTGGGTTGGGGGGGGTCCCTGGGCTGAATTCTCCAGGCGCTGGCTGTCCCCGTGCTGGGGCTCAGCGCTGCTTTGAAAATCCCCACGCAGCGCCGGGCTGGATCCGAGCGCTCCGGGACTTTCCCTTCTGCATTTGTCAGTGTCAGCAGGAGTAATTTCACAAATATGCTCGGAGCAGGGGTGGGGACTTCACCCAGACTTTACGTCAATGTAAACAGCCCTAATTGGTGCTGGAGCCTCATAATTCCAGGATTTCCCCCCCTCCTTGCCCGCGTGCATCGAGGAAATTCGCGGTGCCAAGGCAGAGCGTGCTTTCATTCATAAATCGCGGCAGGCGGGGGGCCGGGCGCGGGGCTTTGCTCTCCTTCCTTGCCTGGGGGTGCTTTTTATTCCCTGCCGTCCCCTTTTTTCTCCCCCAGAAAAAGAAAAAAAAATAAAAAAATTTCTGACTTATCACTTTCTCAAAGCGGCGGCGGAAACGCATGCATGTTTAATGATCTGAGTGCTGGGAAAGGAGGGCTGGCGGGGCAGAACGCGGCCATTTACTGCTCAGAGGCCACCCCGGGGCTGCCTCCGAGGCCCCCGGGAGTCTTCCTGGCTTCTCGCAGGCGGTTGTTTTATGGCCCACGAGCTGGTTGTGTTCCTGGAACCCGCCTGGCTTTGGGGCAGGATCGCGTGCCCGCACCCAAGCTGAGGATTGGGGGCGGCTGCGGGTCCTGAAGGTGGGGTTCCCAAAAAAAAAAGAGGGGGAGGAGGGGTGGGGGAGAGGCTTTAGGAGGGATCCGGCACCTGGGAGCCCCCAGCTCCACATCCTCGTGCCCTGGCGCAGAGGTGAGGCCACCCGGGGCCTTGGGGTGGGGGCTGCGTGCGCCCCGCTGGGTGCCCTTGGTTTGGGCACGGTGCTGGGGGAGGTGCTGAGTACCCCGAGATATCGCTGCAGGGATGGGATCTGCCTCTGCGATTCCTGTGGGCTCCGGCTTTTTCCATGCATGTGTGGTTTCTTTTTTTTTTTTTTCTTTTTGTCTTCTAAGGGCTTGGAGGAGGATCTGTTTGCCTGGGCAGCCTCCCCGTTTGCATTTCCCGGCCTCCGCCGGGCAGGATTCGCAACCTTGCTGAGCTGGAGCAGCAAAAGGGACTGGGGGGGTGCCAAGGAGGAGCCCCCCCCGAGCTTGGCTGCCCTGGGGAGGTCCCTCACTCCAGCAGCACGAAAATCTCCCCTTCGTATGAAATTGGGCTCAGAAAAGTGAAAAATTTGGCAGCAGCCGCGGCTGCGTTACGCTCGGCTGCAGTCACAGCCGGCAGTGGCTGTGTCCCCTGACCCACAGCCAGGGGGTTGAGGGGTGCCCCCCCCAAAAAAAAAAACTGTGCGTGGGGCATCAGGAAAGCTGCGTGGGCTGGAGAAAAGCCCTGGGGTCAGGCAGCCTTGCCTAATTAATTAATGAGCGGTGGCTGTGCAGGCGCAGCACGGTGCCTGGGAGGTGCTGGGCTCCTTCCTCTACGCTGCTGGTTCACTTCTGGAGCCCAGAACCAGGTTTAAAGCCACCGCCACGAAGCTGAGGTGACATCCAGGATGAATCCTGGCTCTGCCATGGAGCCCCTAAACACGGCAATGTGTTAATGCCAAACACGTGGGGTTCTGTAGGGCGCGGTGATGGGGTCTCACCCGGCCTTGCACGAGGTGCTCACCCCCTCTCTGTGGCAAGGAGCTGGTGGTTTCATATGAGTGATGATCAGACCAAGCATGGGATGTGGCATCTTTGCCCCTTTTATCCATAACCAGGGCTTGAAGAGGCCAAATCCCATTTCTGTGGGGTTTTGCTGCCCAGCCTGCAGCTCGGCCGCTGCCGTCCAGCGCTCCCCCTTGGGAGCAGCATCCCCATCCCAGGGGACCCTGAGAGCTGAAAAAACCCCACTCCTCCGCTACCACCCCCAACCCCAAACCCAGCAGGATGCTCCCCTGGGACAGGGGTCCCAGCACTGCCCCTTTACCTCTGCTCCCCCCAAGAGGAAAGCCCCGGGCAGCTCCAGCAGCCAGGCAGGGACGCGGTGCCCCTGGTGTCACCCTTCCCGCGGGCACGCGCACCTCTCCGCCCTTGACATCTGGCAGATGTTTTCGGAGGGGCTGGTCAGTGGGAGAGGAGCGGGTTCGCATCCATCGGAAGCGCCGTAAATCACGGCGATGGGTTTCTCAGAAGGGCTTCCAGCCAGGGCCATAAACATCTTGCCTTCGGCCAACACGACATCCGCGCGGCTCCCCGGCTGGCCGGCGCGAGCTCAGCGGCTCGCTCACATCCAGCTAGCACTCAGCAGCTGATAACTTTTTTTTTTCTTGTTTCCCCCTTTTCTTCCAAGAACAGAGCCGTGCTTCGATCTTAAAAAGCCCGAAAGGGCCCTCGGCCAGCAGCTGACAACCCGAGATGTAGGTTTTGCTAGCAGGGTGCTCGCACCGCTCCGGTGCCCCTGGTGCTGCCGCAGGGACACGGCCCCTTCCCAGCAAATGGAGGGCCCGGTGCCTCTGGAAATAAAATAATTTATTTCTACTTGTCAGGATGGCTCCCGCTTCTTGGGAAAAAAGGTAAAAAACAACAACAACAAACCAAAACTTTGAGCACAATTGGATTTTTTTAAAGCGCAGTCATCCCCCTCCTCCGTCCTTCGCGGCGCTTTCCCACCAGCGGGGTGAGGAAATCGCCTTTTGCATCATTTTGGCTGCCACCCCTCGTGAGAGATGCTGGGTTTTAGACAAAAGAGCTGGAAAGGGGCTTCTGAGCTCACCTCGGCCCCGGGGCAGGAGGAGTTATTTCATAAGAGGTTTTAATAAGTGGCTTGGTCGAAAGAAAATGGCATGGAAAAAATTGTCGGGTGCCCTGGCCGCGCTGTGGAACATGAGTCCTTCTGGCAGGGAGGAGCTGCTGCCTTGCTGGGCTGTTTTAGGGCTGCTGGGTGCCTTGGGGCCCTTCTGAAAAGCCTGCAGAGGACGTGGTCGGATGGGGAAAGAGCAGATTGGGGGGGTTAATGGGGAGTTGGCAGTGCCTAATTGCTGAAAAGTTCATCCTGGCATCTCCAGGTCAGCAGGGCAGCCGGGGGCATCGCAGCCGCGCCTGGTGAGCAAGGCTCTCGTAGCAGGAGGTCTCTCCAGCACCCTTTTTTGGGTGTTTCTGAGCCTTCCCCGTGTCCTCGGCAGCATCCAGCTGGGCTTTCATCCTCGCAGAGCTCCTGGCTCCCCGGCAGCTCTTTCCATCCGTGCGGCTGCCTGGCACGAGGCCCCGCTGCGCGCCTGAGCCGCCCGCCCTCGGGATGCTTGGCACCCGGACAGGTCCTCGCCGCCTTTCAGAGGCGGGACACTTGCTCGGATGCTCACCCAGAGCCGGATTTGGGGCCCCCCCTTCCCATCCGGGGGGACACACAGCGAGCAGCTGGCTCCTTACCCCGAGCATCGTTAGCGTCGCCGCCGGCAGCGCGGACCACCGCTGGCGCAGGTGAGCCGCTGGCTGCGGAGCAAGCAGGAGCTGCTCCCTCCCCCCCCTTTTTCCTTCCCCCCGCGGAGTGCTTGGACAAATAAAGTTCGGAAAAAATCCGCGCTGGAGCTGCTGACTCCTTGTGCAAGCGGTTTAAAATAGGCCACGCTGTTCCAGCCCGGCGGCAGCCAGCTGGCCCCGACGCCTCCCCGCTGGAAAACAACCGGCACCGAGGACACGGGAGCCCCGCGCCCAGCCTGGCACCCTGGGACGTGCCCTGCCACAAACGGGGGGGGGGGGGGTTGGGGGGCCACACGGGGCTGTTTATGGGGTGGGGACACTCGTGCTGGCATCACGGGGTGGGCGCAGGCAGAGGAGCATCCCCTGAGATAACCTCACCGTGGCTTTTCCCCTCCTTTGCGCCCATCTCTGCCCCCAGGGAGGACAAGGGACACCCAGCCCGTGATCCCATTGTATTTCTGTGTTTTTTTCCTACAACCCTTGGCTGCTGGCCCGGAGGGAAGCGGGCCCCAGGTGGGCTGGACGGCGAGGTGCTGCGGGGTTTAGGAGCGCGTCCCCCCCTGGGGCTGCCCGGTGCCGTCAGCCCCGCGCTGCTTTTCCCGTGCTCCGTGGTCCTTCGGGGACAGGAAGCTCTGCATTGTAAGGCGCCCTTCCAGGATTTCCTGCAGCGGCCCTCGGAGCAGGATGCGGCCGTGCACCGGGCTTCCAGGAGAACCTGTGGCCCTTGGAGGTGCTGGGGTGGCCTGGGGACCCCCCCCAGTTCTCCTTTCCAAGCCAGCCCCAGGGAGCACCGTGTTCCCTGGGGGCTCTGCGGGGGATGGGACAGTTCCCATGGCATTAGGGAGGGCTGAGAGCTGGCACAGAGGTGGGAGCCCCCTCAACCCATGCTCCCCGGCCTGATCCTGCCCCTCCAGCAGGCTCGCTCACCCCCCAGGCCCAGAAGCGTTGTGCAAAGGAGGCAGCGGGGTCCCCAGCACGGGTGGTTTGGCTCATGCGCTCCTAAAGGAGCTCCTCGAGCATCCTTTGCAGGAACTCCCAGGGGAGCGGGGACACGGCCCTGTCCCCAGCGTGTGTGTGAGTCCTGGTGGCACCTCACCACCCCCCTGGCTCCTGCTGCTGTCCCCAGCTCGCCTCCCCCTGCCCGGCCACCACCGCCAGCAGCTGTTTTGCTGATTTTCCTTCCAACGTGGCTTAGGAAAGCCAAAACAGCCCTCCAGGGGGACAGAGCCACCAGGGCCGTGTGCTCCTGCAGCACAGCATCAGCCCCGAGCCGGGGCATCACCAAAAACCTGCGGGGTTGCAGCATCCACCCCTGGCCCCCCACGACTTCATCTGCTCGTCCCCTGCGCCTGCAACGAGGCATTGATCGCCCGTGGCGAGGATTAATGGCCACATGCAAGTCTCCTCGGAGAGCTCGGCACCCTGGCTGGGGGGAGGAGGAGGATTTGGCAGCCGGGAGCAGGGGGATTAGCAGCGATTTGTGGGCTCTCAAGGAGAGAGGTGCCAAGCTCTCTTTGCTGGGATTGCAGTCCTGCGGCAGGAGTCCCCCCAGAGGACGCCGCGTGCCCCTGTGAGCTCACTGCAGCACCCGGCTGCCCAAATTTAGGTGTCTGCACTGCTCTGCGTGGAGGAGCCCGTGCTTACAGCCAGCACCAGTGCTGCAGGGCCATGGCAGCGCGCACGGCGCCCGCAGCAGGAGCGCGGCTCCCTGGCGCAGCGAACAATAAAGAGCGCTCAGCGCTCGGCACGGCCGTGCTGGGAGAGGCTGCTGCAGGCCGCCAGCAAACACCGCGCTTCTCCTATTTATAAACACGGCGCTGCAGCGGGGCTGGGGCCCTGGCTCCGGAGGAGCAGCTGCGATTGTCTGGGGTTTCGCCCCGCTTCGTTGTCACGCTGCAGCCCGCGGGGATGCTCGCGGAGAAACCGCCGGCGCAAGCGACCTCCTCTCCATCCAGCAGCTCTGTCGCACCCGGAGGATGTGCACGGCACAGGATGCTGTATTTTGAGTTGGTCTGAAAGAAAAAATGGCCCTGTGCTGCTGCGGGGGCACATCGGGTGTCCGTGCGCCTTGCAGCAGAGGAGGGAGCTGCGTGGGGATGCGTGCCATGGAGCACACGCAACGGGACCGTGCAGGGGCTAAATAAACCCCCCGGGTATGAGCTGAGCCTGCACGGCACCAAACGCAGAGTAAATCTGGAGGAGCTGGCCCTAGAGGTGCTCCAGGCAGAGCCACGCAAGGAGGTGATGCCCCAAATACCCTCGCCGTGCCGGGGTGGCTGTGCCGCCGGCATCCCCCTGCCCCTCAGCAGGGCGAGCCTGCAACATCTTGTGTAACAAGGAGCGAGCATCAAAGGGAAATGCCTGAGCGCAGCAATAACCAAGGCTAACAACAGAAAAAAAAAAAAAAAGCAAAAAAAAAAAAAGCTCCTCTCCCCTTTCATTTCCCTCCCTCCCCTCTTGACCTTGAAGAATGCTGGAAGGTGTCATGTCATCAGCATTTCCCAGCCGCTCGGAGCTGGGGGGGGGGATTTTTCTTCCTTCGGGGCACCCTGCCAAGAATAACAGCAGACTCCAGCAGGTCGGCACAGGAAGGGAACGGCTGGAACCTGATTTGCAGTCAGACGCTCGGAGAGCCAGAACGCGTTTTATTGAAGAGGTCTCCGGGGAGGCATAAACCTTTCCAAAAAAAAAAAAAAAAAGAAAAAA
>CM030759.1:14405814-14425284 GCA_018104995.1 Cairina moschata | reverse complement strand
GCCTTTAGTTCACGCTGCTGGTGGTGATTTACTGGGGGGGGGGGAGTGGGGAGGAATGCGCAGAGCTCGGGGACGGGGCCCCTGCGGGATCCCGGCCCAGGGCCCTGATTTGGGGACAGGAGCGCACGGATCCTGCTGGGACAGAGAAGCGTTGGCCTGATGGGGTCAGGATCAAGCTCTGTGGATCCCTTGGGACAGCTGCATTTAGCAGCAAAGGGGACAGCAGGCGAGCCTCGTCCCCGGGAAGGTGACATTGTTTGGTCACTGCGTGGATCAACGCGCAGGTCCGAGGTGTCCCCAGCGCACCCCTGGGGCTCAGCGCTCTGTTTTGGGGGCTTGAGGTGTGGGCAGGTCCCCAGGGCATGGACTGCTCGGTGCTGAGAGCATCCACGTGGCTGGAGGAGGCAAATCCCTGCTGGAAAGGGCTGGGGAACGGCCAGCAGGGCACAGGCAGCCTGCAGGGATGCGCTTTGAGCAGGCAGATGGAGCAGCGAAGGGGAAGGCACCCGGCCCATGTGGGTGCTGCCGCAGAGCTGGGGAGGGCGCACGGCACGCTGGCGATGCCCTTGGGAGGTGGGAGAAGGGCTCAGAAAAGCGCAGGGACGAACTGGTTGCGGGAGGTTGGGTGGCTGGGGGTCACCTCCCCGTGCCTCAGTTTCCCTAAGGATGGGATGCCGCTGGTGGGAGCCAGCCCTGGGGATTCGGACCACGGCTTTCCGCCCCGTTATTCCCCCTAAAAAAACCTCTCCAGTTCCCAAGTTCCCTTTCCTCACCTGCTTCACCCGGCTGCCTTAAAAAGCCAAAACCCTACAACAAAAGGAACAAAACAAAACCAGCCTCCATCGCTTGGCCGAAGGAGAGGCTGCGCACCAAGCACTTCCACCAATTCTTACAGCTCAGACACCGGCTGCAGACCTTCAGCTCCGGCCCCGGCAGGGAACCTGCTGAGCTCCCGGCCCCTGACCTGCTAATCTCCTCCCGCAGCTCGCTAAATCCCACAAGATGTTCCCAATAACGGGTGCCTGGTGCGCAGCGCTTCATCCCTGGGGACATCTGCTGCCCTCCCGAGCTCCGGATCAGCACGGGCGGCTGCGGCGGGCTCGGGGGGCTTTTGGGGTCCCCGGGGTCCCCGAGCCCCGGACCCCGTTGTGCCACGGGGCCGTGGCGCAGCTCTCAGCTCCCTTTTAATTCCTTTCCCAGCTGCGTTGCCTCAGCGCCATGACCAGGCTGTAACCGGAGCGGGCCGGCGTTTTGCTGATGGAATGTGTTTCCACCGGGAAATACCGATTTCTGTGGGAACATCTCCATTTTTGAACCGAAATTTTCCGTTTTCTTGGGGTGTGTGTGTGTGTGTGTGTGCGTGTGAATATGCCCGGACCGGGCTTTTCAGGGAGGCTTGAACTCCTCCTCGCATTTCTTTTGAGACGGACACAAAAGGGTCAGCTGTGAGAGGCCGGGGGCGCGTGCTGATAGAGGAGGAAAAGGAGCACGAAGGAAAGCTGAGGTGAGCAAGCTAGAAAAATCGAAGTCAAAAATGAATAAACTGCCATATTAACCCCAAATATTCCTTCAATACGAATTTCAGAGCCTTTTTTTATCCCTCGTGCTGCCTCTTCCCATGCTGCTCGGGCTTCCCAGGCATCGCCATGCCCAGCTGGGCACGAGCACCAGGTCTCGGCAGCTTTTCCGAGGGTTTTTCAGCTGGGCAGCAGCCGTGACCTCCACCAACTTGCAGGGCACCCAAGGCCCTGGGGCTCTGCTGGCCCCCCCCAGCCGACGAGGATGGAAACCAGCTGGGGCGCGGGCAGCAGACAATAGGGGCTGCCGAGGCTGCTCTGCAGCGAGCTGCGAAGAAAGGGCTGCCCGAAATGCTCAGCTCCTCCTGGGAAAACACGGGCTTGGAGGCAGCGGGGCCAAACGGGGGAGGACGCGGTGCACGGGACAAGCCCTGTCCCGGCGAGATTTGGTGGCTGAGCTGTCCCCGTCCCCGTCCCCGTGGGCGCTGGGGAGGCGCGGGCAGATGGCATCTCCCGCCGCTGAGCCACGGGCCGGGAATAGAAAGCTGAAACCGGAGCCCGCGTCTTCCCGTTGCATCTCCAGCATCATGTGAGAGGTCGCCTGCCCCCCGGCCCATCCAGGCCTTGCCTAGAAATAGCCCCAGAGCTCTGCCAGCCCCACACGGCCCCGGCCTCGCAGCTGGTGGCCCCCTGGGGACGCTGCCAGGGCTCCGGGTGGGTGCCCACGGCTGGACCCCCAAAGGCACAAGCCCCTGAGGATGCTGCAGGGCTCAGGACGGTGCTCCTGAATTTTTATGTTACTATTCACACTGACAAACTGCTTCTCCTTTTATTTTTTTTTTCCTTTCCCCCTCCCTTCTCTCTCCTCTCCACCCTTTTTTAATAGCAGCCTCTAACAGCCACACTCATTCTTCTTTGTTGACACGGCCCTTTGGCATCGGCGCTTGGCATTTGCAGAGCAGCTCGTTCTGGAAAGTTAAAAAAAAAAAAAAGTGTTTTTTTTTTTTTTTTAATTAAAAAAAAAAAAAAAGCAGCCCAGCCCTCGTGCCATGCTGGGGGAAGCGGCTCTCTGGTGCCTCGCAGGGAGCGGTGCCGCGGGGCGAAGCACCCCACGGGGCTAATTGCTGGGTGCTGGTGGGGGCTCAAAAGCTCTGCTTTGCTTCCACGCATGCCCAGGCACACACACACGCACTCTCCCTGCTCCCCTGGCCCTAAAACTCCTCCTCGGATGGTGACAAGTCCCTGGTGTCCCCCCCACGGAGCAGCGATTTCCTCGCCGCAGCGTCTCCAGCTCCAGCTCAGCAGCAGCAGCGTCCTGGCAGCGCTCACGGGGCTGCAGTGGTTTTGCTGCTCCAAGGCTCAGGATGGACCCGGGGGCTTTTTTTTTTTTTTTTTTTTTTTTTTCCCCCCCACCTTTCTATTTCTGGCTCCAAGAAGCGCAGAGGCAGCAGATGTTCCTGCTCGCGCCAGCCGTGATCTTGGCTGAGAGCATCCTTGACTCACCTGCGAGGCTGGTGAAGGACCGGGGAATGGTTTATAAGCAGGGGAGAACCCGGCGGGGCTTCTCCAGCAAAAGGATTAATTAAAATAATCATTTAGGAAAGTAAAAAAACAAAAAACAGAGCATTTAGAGCAGCAGGTAAAGGACACATCCTAAAAAATTTTAATAAAGCGGCTCTGTCCACCTGAAAAGCAGCACCAACAGAGTGCAGAGTCCGGCCTTTAAAAAAATAAAAAAATAAAGTTTGCAGAGGAAAACACAGCTGTTGAGCGCAGAGTTCAAGGTCGCTGAACCTCAGGCCAATGGCCCCGTGTCCCGTGGTGGCCACGCTGCTGGCTTCACCCCGGGCAGGTGACACGGTGACACTGGGGCTGGCCACCTGGGCGAGCCGCGTGCCTCGGTTTCCCCGGGTGGCACGGAGGGGATCGGCACCCCCGCCTGAGCCTGGTTGTGGTTGTGTGTCCCTGGTGGGTTTTGAACAGGGGTGAGGGGGTTTTTCCAAGCGAACCCAGCTGTGCCAGGCAGCCCCTCCAAGGGCTGACCCCGGTATTTTGGGACAGGGTGTTTTTAGTGCCGGGTGCTTGCTGTCCCCTGAGGCTCTTCCCATGCCGGTGCCGTGCCGCAGCCCAGCATGGGGCGATTTCCCCCGACCCCTTCCCCTCTGTTGGCTCCACGGTGGGAGCCCAGGGGCTGCTCTTCTGCCCCCTGTGAGCCACGCGGGGCTGGGAATCACCTCCTGGGAGAAATCTTCCCCTTTACAGCCAGCAGACCCCGCGGAGGATTATCCGGAGGGGGTGGCAGGGAGGAGGGGGGAGCAGTCACACTGTCTCGAAGGCACTGCGTTGTTTGAAATGCTCTTTAAGGCACTCGATGACTCACAGCAACAGCTGGAAGGAATAAGCAGTTGGTAATTTCCATATTAACCTCCGGGTCCTGGGGCCGGGGAGCTGCAGCACGTGCCTCCCCGCGAGGGCACCGTGGCCACCGAGCGGGCACCGCCGGGCACGTATGGGGACGGGGATGGGGACATGGGGTGGCTTCAGCAGCGTGCGGGCTGCTGGCACGGATAAAACTCTCCTGATGCAAGCCGGGGGGAGGCTGGCAGGGCCGCCCGGCCCCCGGGGGCTGTTTGCTCAGCACCTTGCACAAACAGCGCCCGCTCCCCAGCCCTGATGCAACGCGGCCACGCGGAGGCCGCCCGGCCCCGCCTCGCTTGGCTTTGCCTTGGTGCCAGGGGACACGACGGCACTGGAAATGGGGCTGCAGACCCCATCCCCAGCTTTGGGGTGGCTTGAAAGCTCGGCATCCAACGGGGACCCTCCCCGGCACCGGCGCACGGAGGCGGGGGGGGAACCGCGGTGGAAAATCCTGCGCCAGGCTCGCCTCCATCGCCGCGCGCCCCGGGGGACGTGTTTGCCGCCAGGGCATATGTTTTCAGTTCTTGCCGGGGCCGACTTGAGAAATTCTCTCTCCCTCCCAGCTTCTCTGTTGCAAAAAAAAAAAAAAAAAAAAAAAAAAAAAAAAAAAAACAGCGACCGCAGGGCCGGGGCGGCGGTGGATGATAAATGAGCTGCTCTGTCCCCGCGCAGCCGAAGCCCGGGGAGCTGCTCCCAGGCAGCCTGCGCCCTGCCGGGATATGGGGGGGAGCCAGGGGCTTGTACCCCCCCTGGAGAGGCTTGGGGGGGGCAGAAAGTTGTATGGAGGGGGTTTGGGGATGGGATGAGAAGGAGGGCTCCGGCCTGGGGTCCGTGAATGCAGCGCGTTGTTTCCTCGCCCATCTGCGGCGCAGGCGGGGGAGCATCTGTCAGCCCCGCGCCGGGGGTGGGCTGAGCCCACCGGGGGGGAGCGGGGCTCCGGCTGGGCAAGAGGGGGGCAGCCCCGAGCCCTGCTCCCCGGGGAAAAACCCGCACGGAGCAGAAGTGGAGGCTGAAGGGATGGCTGAAGCCTTCCCTTACCCGCTGCGGCTCCCTGGGGGCTTTTCCCGGGCGGGGGTCCCATCCTGGTGGGTCTCGAAGCGCGCACCCTAACAAAACCACGGCGAGGGGGGAGCCCACGGTGCTGGCCGCGGGGTGCCAAGGAGAAGGGGCGATGCTGGGAGACCTTTAAAGAGCACTCCCAGCACGCGCCGCATAGAGCAGCCGCAACATCAGCCCTATAAATAAATAAACCACAGCGAGGCCCCCGCTGCCTGCCGGAGCACCCTGAAAAAAAATAAAAAATAAAAAATAAACCCACCCCGCAGAGCCCGTTCCCCCCGGGGTATCGTGTTCCCCCCGCCACCGCCACGTCTTTATTGCCGGAGCCATCTGCCTGGAAACTGGATCCCCGTCCCCAAAGAGCCCCCGTGCCCCCTGCCCGCGCTCCAGCTGATGCCCCCCGAGCTCTTTGATCTCACGGCCAGTTGCCGGCGGGCGTCGGACGGGCCGGGGGGGTGACAACGAGGGCTGGCCGAGCCGGGGGGGCACGGCACCGCTTCCAGGGCCGCTTTTGGGGGCCAGGATCATGCTGTGGGGTGGCCCCGAGGGTGGCGAGGAGCGGGGAGCTCCGTGCCAGCCCAGGCACCGTTGCGGTGACTTGCCATGAACTCGGCTGCGTCGAGCATCCCTAGTTTTTATATATATATTTTTTAATATCCCTATATTTATAGGTTTTTTTTTTTTTTGCTGAGCGGCCGCTCGGGTGCTCCCTAAAGCCCCGGGCGCAGCTTGCCCAAGGACAGCAAAATGCTTGAGCAGCACTAAAAGCTGCCGGCGGGCTGGGAGGCAGGTAGGGAGGCTGCGGGGTGATCGCACGCCTGGCTGCAAGGCGGCCAGCTCCGGCGGAGAACACAGCAGCTATTTAGCAGCGAGCGGCGAGGCGCTGCGGCGTTTTTAGGATCGAGGGGGAAATGGGATCTGGTATCGAACTGGAACGGCGGCCGGGCTTTGAAATGGGAAATAAATTACCGGGGCCGGCCTGCCGTGGGGGCGCCGGGTTAAGAAGGGTGGGTGTGTGGGGGTGTTGGTGACATCTGGGGGGACACAACGCCCATGGGACTTACGGGGTCCCCATAGGGCACAGCCCCATATAGGGCACAGCACCCTATAGGGCACAGCCCCCCCCGTAGGGCACAGTGCCCCCCTTGGGACATTACCCCCCCCTTGGGACATTTACCCCCCCCACGGTGCCACTTTGGGGTGCGCGCTGCACCAAGCGCCATGGCACAAAGACGGGGTGCAGGGGGGGAACGAGGCATGGGGACCCCACACGGGCTCGGTTGCTGACACCCCCCGGGGGGGGGGGCTCGCTGTGTACCCCCCCAGCACCCCCCCACCGTGTCGAGACCCCTCCGAGCCCCGTGGGCTGTGCTTGCGGACGCCCCCCCGTGGGGTCCCGGCATGGGCAGGAGGGGCCCCCCCCGGGCAGGTCTCGGCGGGGGACGGCGCGGGGGGGGGGCGGCCGGGGAGGGGCCGGGCGGGGGCTGAGCTGCGGCCCGACCCCAACTGCTCGCTGCGAACTTTTTGATCCCGCGCCGGTGGCTTTTTAATTATTTATTTCGTTAGGGCTTGTTGGGTTTTTTTCCTTTCTTTTTGACTTTTTTTTTTTTCCCTCTTTTTCCCCCTTTTTTCTTTTGCTTTTCCCCCCTTTTTTCTTTTTCCCATTTTTTTCTTTTTTCCCTTTTTACTTTTTCCCCTTTTTACTTTTTCCCTTTTTTCTTTTACTTTTCACTTTTTTCTTTTTTGATTTTTTTTCCTTTTACTATTTTTTCTTTTTTCCTTTTCTTCTTCTTTTTTTTTTTTTTCTTTTATTCCTTCATTTTTTTTTTCATTTTTCCCATTCTTTCCTTTCTCCTTTTCCCTTTTTTCTTTTACTTTTTCTTTCCCCTTTTCTTCCCCTTTTTTCCTTTCTTTCCCCTTTTCCTTTTCCTTTCCTTTTTATTCCCTTTTTTCTTTTATTTCTTTTTCTTTCCCTCTTTTCCTTTTCTTTCCCTCTTTCCCTTTTCTCCCCCTTTCTTCCCCCTTTTTCCTTTTCTTCCCCCTTTTTCCTTTCTTTTTCCTCCCCCCTCCTTTTTCTTTCCCCCTTTTCTTCCCCCCCCCCTTCCCCTTTTCTCTCCCTTTCCCCCTTTCCCTCCCCTTCCACCCCTTCCCCCCCCCAATTTCCCAACCCCTCTCCCTTCCAACTTTCCCCCCCCTTCCCCCTTTCCCCCCTCCCTTTATATCTTCCCCCTCTCCGCCCGGGGGGGCAGCAGCTCCGCGTGTGCGTGTGCGCTCCGCCTGTGCGCCCCGTGCGCGCGTGTGCCGTGTGTGTGTGTGTGTGCGCGCACGGGGGGGGGGCGCGCCGGGCAAACCCGCCCCCCGAGCCTGCGTGGCCGCCGGAGCCGCGGGATGAGCCGGGGGCGGCGATGAGCTCGGCGGGGCCGGGGGCGGCGGCGGCGCCGCTCTCCCGCAAGCAGCGCCTGATGGCCGCGCTGGCGGCCGGCGAGGGGGGCCCGGCGGCCGCCGGAGCTCCGGCGAGCCCCTCTCCGGCTCTCTGCTGCTTCATCTGCGGCGGCGGCATCAGCCGCGGCAAGGAGCTGAAGCTTCAAGTGCGGCCCCCCCGCGACCACCGGCCCTTTTTCCCTTTCCTCCAGCACCAGGAGCCGGCGCCCGGCGCCCGCGCCGTCTCCGCCGAGGGTTGCGCGCTGGTGTGCGCCGTGTGCCGCTGCTTCCTGGGCGAGCAGTGGGACTCCTTCGAGCGCAGCCGCACGCCGGTGGAGAAGCGCATGTACTGGCTCAAGCGGCCCCACCAGTGCGAAGCGGCACCGGGGGGCACCGGGCTGCGCAGGGGGGCTCCGGGCTGGGACCCCGCCGCGGCTCCGGGACGCCGGGAAGACGAGGAGGAGGACGAGGAGGAAGAGGAGGAGGAGGACGAAGGGCCGGCGGCCGGCTCCGAGCTCTCCGAGCTGTCCGACGCCGAGCCCCTGTCGGAGGCCGAGGGGCCGGGAGGCACCGGCAGGGCCCCCCCGGCGGCTGGGGGCAAGCGGGGGCCGCCGTGCTGCTCGTCGGAGGACAGCGAGATCAACATCACCAGCGAGGAGGAGGAGGAGGAGGAGGAGGAGGAGGGAGAGGAGGAGGAGGAGGAAGGCCAGCGGCCCGCTTGGGCGGCGGGCACCGCCTGCTACATCTGCGGCAGCCCCTTGGCGCCCGGCGGGCAGCACCGCGTCCACGTGCAGAAGCAGGAGAGGAGCTCGCCGGCGCCTTTCTTCCCTTTCCTCTGGCTTCACAGCCCCCCGCCGGGCGCCCAGCCCCTCTCTCCGGCCGGCAGCACCTTGGTGTGCCCCTGCTGCTTCGCCTCCCTCATGCAGCAGTGGCAGAGCTTCGAGCTGGCCAACGTGCCGGTGCTGCAGCGGCTCTACGTGGTGCCCCTCAACGCCGCCGCCGCCGCCGCCGTGGCCCCCAAGGGCCGCCGAGGGCCGAAGGAGGACGGGGCGAGCGTGCCAACAGCACCCGAGGCTTGCTACCTGTGCGGGGAGGAGTGCGGCAAGGAGGCGAGGCCGGTGGCGGCCAAGATCACCAACGGCAACGCCAAGAGCACCATGCACTTCCCCTTCCTCAGCCTCCTGCCTTGCCCGCCCGGCGCCAAGGGGCTGAACAAGCACTGGGAGGTGAGCAGCTGCCGCAAGTGCTACGGGGTCCTGCAGGACCTGTGGGCCATGTACAGGGCCTGCCACAACGAGGAGCTCATCGCCTCGGTGCAGAGCTTCCTGGGGAGGTACCACCAGGTTTTCTCCGCCGGAGAGCCCGGCGGTTTGGCCGGCCACCCCGGCGGCAAGCCGGGCCCCGGCTCCGTGTGCTACATCTGCGGGGCCGAGCTGGGGGCAGGCAAGGAGTTCCAGCTGAACGTCAACCCGCCGGGGCGCTTCGGGGAGAAGGAGCCCTTCTTCCCCTTCCTCACCGTCTACCCGCCCGCCCCGCGGGCCCGGCCGGCCGATTCCACGGGGCTGGTGGCCACCTGCGTGCTCTGCTACCACGACCTGCTGGGCCAGTGGCTGCAGCACGAGGGCAGGAACTCCCACCACCCCAGCAGCGCCTGGTCGCGGCAGTACAAAGTGGAGACCTTCGTCTGCTTCTTCTGCCGCCAGGAGAAGAAGCGATGCCTTGGATTAAAAGCGGTGCAGGTCGCCCGGCTCCCCGTCTTCCTCTACACCCTGCGCGTGGCCAACAGCCTGCTGGTGGACGACGGGAAGCAGCTGACCATCGGCGCCTGTGCCGACTGCGGGGCCGTGGTCCTGGCCGGCAAGAGCGTGGCCCCCCCGGAGCTGCTGGCTGCTGCGCCCCCGGCTCTGCTCCCCAAGGTAAGGCGCTGGGCCCCGAAACCTCCCCTCCCCACCTCTCCCTCCCCACCCCTTTCCCCCCGCCGGGACGGTTCTGGCACCGGGCGGGAGGCAGGGTGGTGACACAGATGGATGCTCTCCTTTTGGGTTCAGTCCCAGGGGGGTGAACGCTAAGGGATGGGGTGCCTTTAGCAATGAACTTTTGGAGCCCTCAAGCCGACAAGGAACGGATCAAAACCCTTCCAAGAGGCTCGGGAGAGCCAAGACCCGTCCGCTTGCAGAACCATATATCTGCGCCGCTGGCGCCGGCTCTTTGGGAGCCCCGCGCGAAGGAGGTGGGGTTGTTTGTCCTCCGAGGTGGCCAGAACGGAGGAAATCCTGGTCTTGTACCGCCCGCGGTCCGGGATAACCAGGGAGCCGAGGGCGGGCTGCCCGTGCCCGCCGCAGCCGGCATCCTCGGGAAATTCCTCCGGCCGAGGGGAGCGCGCAGCCCGCCTGCGCCGCCGAGGAAACTTCCCGAGTTATCTCCGGTTTTATAGGGCGCCCGAATCAAAGGGTTTCCTCTCGGAGAAACCCGAGCCCTTCCTGCAGCTGGGAGGCTGATGTGCAGGCTCGGGGGCGAGCCCAGCGGGGTTACGCGGGGCGCCGCGGGGGCACCGCCTGGGAAGTGGCGCGGGGAGCGAAAAGATTTCCCTTGGAGTTCGCCTTTCTGGTGGGACGGGGAAGCTGCTGCTTCTACCCCGAATTTCCAGCTCGTGGGAGCGTGGCTCCTGGAGAGCAGCTGCTCTCTATCTGCAGGCCAGGCCCCAGACCGGGCTCTGTAAAATACCAGCATCCCAAATCCCCAAATTACTTTTCAAAGCCTTTCGGCTCCGTTCGGAGCCAGAACCCCGCGGCTCTCCGAAGCGCTGGCATTTTCTTTAGAAATGCAAAACAGCCCTCCCGAGGCAGCGCTCCTTCGCTCTCCTGCTCTCCCCTGCCCCATTACAAACATAATTTCCCTGCCCAGGGCCTCGTGGCTCCGTGTCCGGCCGTGCCAGGGGGACCCCGCCGGGACCCCGAGGCTCGGCACGGCCGTGCCAGGATGGCACGGGAGGTGGGCTTGGCACCGGCGAGGGGAATCCTCTGGAAACCCGTTGCCTTCAGGAGGTTTCCCCTCATCATGCGGGCCCGAGCCGGGCTGCTCATCCATCGGGGTGGCTCGCTCGTGGACGAGGATGTTTCGTTCCCAAGCTCGCCCTCCTGGGAGGCTGCTCCCAGCTGATGCAACTCGCAGCGCGCAGGGCTTCGAGGTGGAGGCTCGCGGGACGCCGGAGCCAGGATGCTTTTGGGGTCGTGCTCGTGGCTGTTCTGCCCATCTGTCTGTCCGTCCTGGTGTCTGCAGGAGCTGGTGGCACTCACCCCGTGCTGTCCGGTGGCCGCAGAGGGTTTGGGATCCAGGCGAGGGGTGCCCACCCCGAGGTGCTGCTCCAGCAGGGGCCGGGAGGGAACACCAGCGGGTATTTCCCACCTCTGACCCCGCAGGGTCCCCAGGCCACAGCGTGGGCACGTGGTGCTGGTGGCCGTGCTGGTCCTGAGCGGCTCTGCCCCAGCTCGGACTCCAGCATTTGGTGCTCAGGGATTTCCTGCCCCTTTCCCCTGGAGCCGGGCATTTCCCGGACACGCATCCTCGTGTCCTCGTCCCCAACCCCAAAACTTCCCCTTGGCTCCTGCCTGCAGCCCCGCGTGTGACCCCAGCAGCTCCGAAAAGCTTCTGTGTGGGGTCAGGAGGGGCAGAGGGGGAGGAGGACGCCGGGGGTGTCGTGGGGAGGGGATGCCATTCAATTCCTCCCTCTTCTTCCTGGGCGTGCTAATGAGCAAATTGAGGGGCTGATACAGCACTGGGCAGGAGGCGAGGCAGAGCCCGTCCTGCACAGAGCTGCTTGGGGAGGGCAGGCACCCCTTCAGCTTTTGGGGCTCTTCCACATCCTGGGGGGCACTTTTGTGGTCCTCTCTCACCGTCTCCCTCCCCACCTTTACGCTCTTCCCACCCCGTTAACGTGGAATCAGGCAGGATCCTGCTGGACCAGGGGGCTAAACCCATCGCCCTGCCCCTCCTCGCAGCTCTGCTGCTTTTTTTTTTTTACCAAATCTTCATGTTTTTTTTTTTTATTTCCCATGCCCAGGACGGACACCCCCTGCACCCGGAGCTGGTGGCTTGCTGCTGCCCTGCCCGCAGCTGGCCGACCCCATTGGTTTTGGGTCTGAACCCCAGACCCCATACTGGGTAACTGCAGCCGGCTGTCCCCGTGAAGGTTGGGTCCTTTTTGGGGCAGCTTGGAGCTGCTAACGAGGGAACCCAGCACCCGGAGCTCGTTAGGGGGGAGGCAGCTCATTAGGGGGGTGGGCTGGTGCCTCTGCTGCTGGTGGGGAGGTGGAGAGCAGGGGGGGGGCCAGGTCCTGCTCAAGGAGCCTCTCTTGGTTATCTCCAAGCTCCTTGGGGCTGCCACAGCCCCTGCTTTTGGCTTTTTAGGGTGGATTTGGGTTTGTAGGGCGGATTGGGGTCAGTGTGGGTGTCTGTGGGCTTGCCACCCTCGGTCCCCTCTGGGGTGCGCACCAGGAGAGCGCATCCAGCTCTGCCCCTTACAGGGCGAATTTGTGGGGCTGCCTCATTTTGGGGGGGGGGCTGCTGCGTCTGGGGGGGCTGCGGTGCTGCTGGGTGGTGCCTTACGAGCAGTGAGAGCCAGGCAGGTGCAGGGGGAATTGCTCCGAGCTCACCAAAAACCGCGGCTGCGAAAGCCTCGGAGAGAAAAGGGCGCTGAGCGCCCACGGACCCGAGGGGCCGACGTGGAAGGGGAGAGGGGAGGGGGCTGCTGGCCTCCAGGACGCAGCGGGGGGAGCCGCTCGTGCTGCCGACCCCGCTCCTGGCGAGCTCCCCGGTCCTTAAGAGGCTTTGGTGCCTCCTCTCATCCCCATCCTCCGTCGGATTTCGGAGCGCTGCCTGCTGTCGCGGCCGTCCCCAGGAGGAGGAGGAGAAGGGTCGGGTCTGGGCGAGGTGAGAGCCCGAGGCTGAGCTTTTTCCTGCTACGTTCACAGCTCCGGGGCACGCCGGGGCTTGGCAGAGGAGCCCTGGTTCTCGTTGTGGGGTGGCACCCGACCCCAGCCCCACAGATGATCCCGATCCGTGCGGGGTTTTGCCCCCTTCCTTTAGGGCCGTGCCACGGTAACCCCGAGGGGAGCCTACAGCTGCTGGGAGCATCCTCCCCCGGCCTTTTAAAGAGGTTTCGGGCAGACACCAAAAAGCTTTCCTGCCAGGTCCTGAGGAGTGGAGGCAGAAAGGATGCTGCGAAAGCCAAGCCAGGAGGCGGAGGGCGAAGCCTGATCCTCCTCCCTGCGCCAAATTCCCGGGGAGGGCCCAGATCTCCAGGTGCGTGGCAGCAGGAGAAGGGAGAAAAACCTCTCAGGACGGGTCACGGGCCGGGGACCTCTGTTTTCCGTGCGCCTTTTGTTCGTTTTGAAGCAAACTGGAGAAAAAAAATCTCCCGGCAAGCGGGTGAGGTGCCAGCACCAGCGGCTGCGCTTTCCCTGCCAAGCTGGCTGCTCCTGCGGCTCCGTGTGCGGGCTGCGGAGGGGGGCACGCACCGGGGTGCCTGCTGCTGCTCCTGGGAGCATGGAGGGGCAGAGCAGGTCTCGCTTTTCACCTTTTTTTTTGGGCTTTTTTTGGAGCCAGCAGGATGTAACCTTGGTTGGTTACGTCTCGCGCCGGTTGTGCCGTCGCCGATTGTAGCAGATAAAGAGCAAAATGAGGCCGGAGGGGTTTTGAGCCAACTTTTAGTGGGATAAACTCGTGTTGTTTGCGATCTGTGTGTGTGTGTGAGAGATGTTCGCAGCGAGGCTCGCGCCACGTTTTGGTGAGGAAGGCTTGCTCTGGGGGGCGGCCTCGGGAACAGCCGCGCCCGGCGGTTTCGGCCGAGGGCTCGGAGGTGGCACCAGAATCAGACCATGACTTCATGGCTCGGGGCACAGCCTCCCGCTGGCTCGCGTTCCCAGATGGCGAACAAAGAAACAAGGCTGGGAAAATGTGCCTCCTGCTTTTTCCTGCCGATGAGGTCAGGCTGTTTGTCCCCAGTTGGTGCGCGCGAAGCTGAGCTGGAAACCCGCAGCCCTCCGCGCCCCGTCCCGCTGCCCAGCCCCTCTCCAACCCCCCTGCTGCCTCTGCCTCATCACCCCGGGGTGCTGGGGGCTGCGTCTGGGGGCGAACGTCCTTCAGCCGTGCCCGGGGGGGGGGAGAGCAAAGGCTTTTTTTCCTTTGGCTGGCCTGACCTTGCCGTCCCAGCTGTCCAAAATGCCAGCGATCCCGTGCCGCTGCCAGCCGCGGCGTCCTGCGGGCCTCGTGCTGACTCCACAGCTCACCAGCTGGCTGCTATATATTTTTTTTCTAATCCCTCCTCACCTTCCCTCTCCCTTTCCCAAAAGCAGCAGCAGCAGCACCGCGGGGGGGACCGAACGCTGCCTCTCTCCTCCTGGCGTCTCCAGGGGACACGTGGCAGGATTTGGAGATGCCCCCTCCCCACAAAGAGCGAGGGGACGGCTCCTCTCTCAGCCCGGCAGCTTTCCCTTCATCCTCTCCCCCCCCCAAAAAAAAAAAAAAAAAAAAATATCCCCTGCAATCCCCACCACCACCCCTGGAGAGGGAAGGGCCGGGCTCCCTTCCCCTGCAGCCGCGGCGGTGCAAACGCTTTCGCAACCCTGGGCGCATCTTGCAGCAGCTCCGGCCTCCCTCCCCGCGCCTCCTGCGGAGCCGCCGCCAAGTCGGGAGATGGGGCAGAGGCACGGACAGCTCTGGGACGGACGGACAGACGGACGGACGGACGTTTTGTCCAGGAGCTTGGCTCTGCTCCAGCCCTGGGGGCTCCTTTTGGCAGCCGCGTCGGTGCCAGCAGGAGCCTGGGTTGCTCCCCGCTGGCACCCTCGGCGCAGGGACAGGATTTGGGATTTCCCTGGGAGCTGCTGACACGCTGTCCCTGCAGAGGGACATCAGCCAAGGGGCTCTCACCAGTCCTGTGCTGCTGGGCAGGATCAGGCCGGGTGCTGCCCTTCCTCTCTGGTTGGGGTGCTGGGCCTGGAGGGGTGGCGTGGAAATGTCCCCTGGGTGTGCCACGGCTCTCCTGGGGGATTTCCCAGCTCAGCCCGGCCGGGAGAGGGCTTGGCAGGGGTAAATCTGGGAGGGTGGTGGCACAGCAGCATCCCCGGGGTGGGATGCTGCAGGCTGGGAAGGGGACACCGAGCCCCCCGCAGCCTGGGGGGTGGCGTGGCGCCGAGGGTGGGAGCCCTGGGGACGCGGGGGACAAGTTCCCTGTTCCCAAAGCCGTGGGGAGGCCCCGCTGAGCTCAGCAGCGCCTCGTGCAGCACGCACAACCCGGCCCTGGCGTGGGGACAGGGCCTCTCTGCGGGGAGGGGACCGGCGCGCCGTGTCGGTGGCAGGCTCCCAGCCGCGCCGGGCTTCCCTCCGCCGCGAGCAGCTGGAGGCGGGAGCCCTTCCAGCGGCACAATCCTCCCCGGGCCCCAGCCCAGGGCTCTGACAGCTCCGTGTCCCCCCCGCCGTCGCCGAGACGGGCTGCGGAGGCGCCTCCTCGAGCGTGCCTTGGCCGCGGGGGCAGCGGCTCCTCGCAGAGGGCTGCGCCGGCGCCGCCTTGCAGCAGGTGCTGCGCCACCGCGCGCTGCTCCCTGCCTGCCCTCCTCGCTTTGCACCCCAATTTTCCAAGTTGCAGCGTGCCCCGAGCCGTGGAGAGCCCGCTTCTCCACCCGGTGGCACCAGGGGAGGACGCACGAGGGGTGGCGAAGGCCCTGGCTCGCCAGCTGCAGAGCGGGGCTGGGTCGGGGCGGGGGATCCTTGCCTTTTTTTGGTTTTATTTTTCTCTTTCTCCCCCCCCACCCCGCCGTACTGCGAGTGCCGCTGCTGGGCTTTAGTAGCTCTCGGGAGGCTGAAGTCATCTGTTTGTGCGCGGCGCTGGCGTGGTCGCGGCAGCAGCTGCCCCGGCTTCCCTCTCGGACCTGCTCTGAGCCGTGCCAGGGCACGGCGAGCACCGCGGCCACCCCGGGCTGGTTTGTGTCGTGTGCTGAGCCCTGTCCCCCGGGGGGACACGCGGTGGCACACGTGGAACGTGGCTGGGGGTGCCCGCACTGCCCTGCGGCGTGCTGCTGCAGGTGTAGGGGCTTTCTCCAGCTGGAGGACGGCTGAGTGCTGCTTTTAGGGGAAATGCGTGCTGCTTTTAGGGTAAACGCAGGCACCCGTGCTGCCTTCCAGGCTGCTCCCAGTTGCACCGGGGACTTGGCTTGCTCCCAGCTGTGTAGCACAGCCCGGCTCGGTCCCGCTGCGTACCGGCGAGCCAAATTCGGGGCAAAACCCTCGGGGTTTGGCGGCATGCACCCGTGCAGCTCCGCGCCGTCGCCCTCCCCGCAGGAGCTCCCGGTGCTGGGCTCGGTGCCTCGGGATTAGCTCGGCCTCCGGCGTTGACTCAGGCGCTGTGCACAAACTCAGGAAATCGCCGTCTGGCCCCGCGCTGCCTCTTCCCCGCGCCTTCCGGCACGGTCGGCCACGGCACAGCGCTGGGGGGACCCAAATCAGGGCCCCCCCCTAAAGCCAGCTGCTGCTGGGGCCCTGCTTGGGGTTAAAGGGCTCTTGGTGGGCTTCGATGGGGGGCTTTGAGGGGGGGCTGCCCCATCCTTTGGTGACTTTGTGTCCGGGGGAGTGGGACCTGCTGGTGGGGGGCGGTTCGCGCGCCACCACTGTGCCGGCTCCCCCGGAGCGCATCCCTGTGCTCCCCAGCCTGAGGGTTACTGGGGACATTCCTGACCCGTGGGGACATCAGAAAGGGACATCAGACCCCGCAGATACGAGGGGGGAGAGGGGGGATCCCCTCGGCCGTACGTGGCCAGTGGGGGTACCCGGGGACACCTCGTGGCGCGGCCGGCTGGGATGGGCGCAGCGGGGCGCTTTCCAGCTGCTGTCAGCACGGGGAGGACACGGGGCCAAGCCAGCACGTCGTTAGCCGCCCCAGGATCCTACACAGAGCCCCTGCGGGCTGCCCCCAGCACCTCAGCCCCCCCCCCGTGACCCTCCTCGAGGCCACGTCCTGGCACCGTCCCCGGCTCTGCCCCCGGCACCTGCCGCTTCCTCCGCCGCGGGGCCGGGCGGTGCCGCCGGGGTCTTGGCAGGGACCTCGGAGCCGGGAAGGTTTTGGCGAGGTGTCGGCCTCTCCTTTGGAGGTTTGCAGCCGTGGCGGGGCTGCTGGAACGGGGAGGGCCGGACAGACGGCCGGGGAGGGCCGGACAGACGGCCGGACAGCTGCGCCGGGCGTCTCCGGTGCCGCGCGGGGTGGGGGGCGAGCAGCAAACTGCCACCCCCAAACCCCATCTGCCCGCAGCGCGCTGCTGGAAGGCAGCGGGCACCCGAGAGGCTTTTTCGTCAGATGCTGAGCGAGTGCTGGTGGTTTCAGCTATTAGCCTGGCCAGGAAGAAATCCACGTTTCCATATTGATGCGCGCGCGCCTCCCGCCCTCCCTCCTCGCCCTCGCCGCTCCAACGGCTGCGTTTTCTTCTCCTTCTGAGTTCTCCCGAAGCGCAAACACGGCGAGGACAAGGCCCTTCAGTTTGCCCGGGAGGTCCCGTGCCAAGGTCAACGCCACGCAGTGGGGGGGACGGGGCCCTGGGGCTGGCGGGTCCCCGGGGAAGCGGGGCCGGAGCCGCCTCCGGCTCGCCTCCAGATGCCCCGGCTGCGGTGTCTCCGGAGGGGGGGCCGAGCTCCCTCCTGCCGTCTTCTGTTTCCAGTCCAGAACATCTGCACAGTGACTAGGAAATCTGGGCTTTCTCCGTGTTCTCAGCCAGGTCCTGTCACTTCTTTCCTCTTCCAGAAAGGGGTTTGGGCCTGGTGGTGATGTTTTATTTTTTTTTTTCCTTCCTCCTTTCCTGCTGGTGCAGTGTAACCTGCTCCTCCCTCGCCGCTCGCCCTGGGTGTCGGGGCCGGGCCTGGTTTTTGCTCCGGGTGTTTGCCGCAGCTGCTGCAAGGGGGAATCGGGGAGCCCCCGCTGATCCCCCGCTCCTGGCTCTCCTGCAGCCCGGGCTTTGGTTTCCCCATGGGGCAGATCCTTGGGGGTGCCAGGAGCTGTCCCCACTCCTTCTCCTTCGGGCTGAGCCTTTTCCTCCCTTTCGTTCCCTTTGCTATTTCCCCTCTCTGCCCTATTTCTGGCCGTGCTGGCCCCCTGCCCGGCGCCCTCCAAGCGGAAAGAAGAGCTCAGGGAGCGGGGAAGGAGGACAAAGCCCGTGGGATGCCAGCAGAGGCTCGATCCCAGCTGATGAGAGGGCATTCGGGGCCACCACACGGCCCCGCAGAGCCACGGGGGTCCCCGCCTGCCCTGCAGGGTGGCTGCACGGGGTCTGGGGCGAGCCGGGGACCGGGGGCACCCGGTGGCACCGCGGAGGAGCCGGGTGCCACCGTCTGCTGGCCGGGCACCTGGAGGGGCCGTGTGCCATGGCACCGTGCTGGGGACAGCCGCGCGGCGCTCCCAGCTGCTATTTCTGGCGGCCAGGAGCCAGCTCCCGGCAGCTGCTGCCCTTTTATTTTTAATTCTCCCCCCGTGGGACAAACGGGGACGGGGAGAGGGACGAGGAATCCCCCTCCTTCCCCCGGTGTGGGCAGCGAGAGGGCTTTTGGGATCTTCCCCCGTTTTTGCCTTGATCCCATCCGAATCCCAAATCCGGATCCCTTCGGTGGGCGACCCTACAAAGAGCGTTGGGTTGGGGTTAGGGGGTGCCGGGGAGGGGGCCGGGGCGGGGGGGGAGGTCCGGTTTCTCCCTTTCCTGGAGGAATTAGGGAGGCCGCATGCTGCCAGCAGCGTTTGGCTGGTAGAGGCAAGCGGAGGCTCCGAGGAGGCGAGCAGGCGTCCGCACAGATGGAAATTTGATCACCCACGGCTCAACAGATTGTTTGATTTATTTTAAAATCAAGCAGATGGCTGCAACAGGAGTTTGTTTAAGTTCAGCGCCGAGGTGGGCCAACGGGCGGAGTACGCGGGGGGGGGGGAGGCGTGCCAAAAAACGCTCGGTGACTTTGGTCAGCAAGCACCTCGCCTCCTCCTCCCCTCTGCCTCGCTGCGGCTCCCTCGGGCAGCCCGGCTCCCCCTCGTATCGCGTCCCCGCCGTCGTCTCCGGGCTCGGGCAGGCCGCTTTGCCCCTCGCACGCACGCCTGCCCTCGGGTTTTCCTCCCTGACTTCTCGGCGGGGTCGGATTCCCCCCCCCGAGCCATCCCTTTGCCCTGCCCCTGTCGCGCTTTTGGGGTGGTTTCGGGGGGTCTCCGGGCTATAAGGTGAAGGGAGGAGGCTTCCCGGGGCTTTCCTCCTGTCCCTTTCTCCTCCACGTCCCGCGGGGAGCTTGGAGACGGAGCTGGGGTCCCGGCTGGGTGCCAGCGGGGCTGTCCCCATATGGGGCTGTCCCACCGCTGGGTCCCCACCTCCCAAATCAGCGGTGGAAACGGGGCGGGTTATTGCCGGGGGGGTGCTTGGGGCGAGCCGGGGATGCCCCCAACACTTGGCCGTGTCCCCTGCTCACGGCTCCGGGCACCTTTGTGGCCTCGCTGCCATATGGGCAGGGAAGGGGCTGGAGGAGCTGGTGGGGAAGGAGCCTGAGAATCGCTCAAATGCCAGAAACGGCCTCATTTAGGGGCACGGGGGGGGGGGATTCCCGTGCTCAGGAGCCAGCCTGGAGGTGACCTGGGGACCTCGGCACGCAGGGCTGGGGATGCTCCCCGTTTTGGGGGACAAGGAGCTGGTGGTGGCCTCACCGGGGTGACCGGGGGGACGCTCGGAGAGCTCCTGCTGCTGGGGGTGCCCTGGGGGTGTCCCCGTCCCATAAAGGGGGGGGGGGGCTGCGTGCCCCCACCGGGGAGCGGGGTGGGAAGGGGTTAAGGCAGGCGAAGGAAAACAAGAGTGCTGCGGGGCCTGGGTGGCTGACAAGCCAAACAACTGTTTTTGACTCACTGCTGCTGCCTTGCCAAGCGCAATTGCTTCCACATTCCCAGCCCCTGGCTGGAGGGGTGCGCGCAGACCTTGGCTTCTCTCGGGGAGGGAAGGGGGATGCCGGGGGGGGGGGGGGGCAGCAAGGAGGGGGGGTGTGTGTGGGGGGG
>CM030759.1:14366062-14386929 GCA_018104995.1 Cairina moschata | reverse complement strand
CCCCCCCCCCCCCCGGCCCCATATCCATGGGGTTAGGAGCGGGGTGGCTCTCCGGGCACCGGGGATGAGGCGCAGGTCCCCGTGTGCCCCCCCCCCCTTGCCTTTTTGTCCTGGGTTTTGCCTCGTCCTGTGCGCCCTGCTGGCACCGTGTCCCCCCCGGTGGTGCTTGCTGGGGGGCTGTTTCTTGCCCCCTCTGTGCCCTGTGTGTCTGGGTTTTTTTTTTTGGGGGGGAGGGGGGGAGCGTCCCCCCCTCGCCTGCGTCCCTGCCTCCCGCGTTATCTGCTCAATCTGCTAAGCAGGGGAATCGCTGCGGCCGCCATCTGTGAGCCTGCCAATAATGGGATTAACTCCTTCCCCCGGCTGGGGCCGAGCCCGCCTGCGTCTCGGGCAGCCCCTTCCAGCACCCCCTCCTCGCTGGGGAGACCGGGGTCATGTCCCCGGGGTCACTGGGCTCCCCGGGGACCCCCCCTCCAGGCTCTGCTCAGTGTCGGGGTGGGCTCTTTTTGGGGGATTTAGGGCTGGGACCCGGCGGTGGTTTTGGCGAGGAGCTGGCGGGGCCATCCTGCGCCTTTTTGGGGTGTTTTGGGGAGCGGGGGGGGGGGGAAAAAAGCAGGAAAATCCTCGCAGAGGGTTGTGAGGTCGGATGCCGTGGCCCCCCCCCATGTACCACTCACAGCATCGGCACGGGGGCCGCCTCCTGCCTGCCTCAGTTTCCCCTCCTGCCACATCAGCTCCATTTTTTTTTTGGGGGGGGGCACAGGCTGAGCCCCCCGTATGCCGGCTCCATGCGTGGCCACGTGCCCCCACCCCGATTCAGGGGGCTGCAGGGATGCTCCTTGAACCCCCCCGGCTCCGGGCAGCACCCCAGAGCCGCGACACGGAGCTGGGATGTGGGGGGGGGGGCTCCGATGGGACGCCCCCAGCCCCATCCCGCCAGGTTGGGGTCTGGCAGCCCCCGCTAATCCTCTTAGGCTGCACCCGGAGCAGCTGGCGAGGCTGCAGCCAGGACCCAGCCTCCCCTCCCAACAGGGGCCCCCCGGGACCCCCCCCCCCCTCAGCCGGGGCTCGGGGTTCTCCCCCCCCCCCTCCCCATGCCGCAGGCAGCCCCCTCCCCGCGCGGCCGGCCCGGGAGCGCTCATTAATTATCTAATCTTCCCTTTATGTTTAATTTACAGCCCCGCGCGGCTCTGGCCATATGCTGCTTTTGTTGTGTCTGGCTCTTTGTTGTGGCAGGCAGCGTTTGCTGCCCAGACCCCCCCCCCGCCAGCCTTTGATCCCCCCCCCCCCTTTTTCTTTCCCCCCCCCCGGTCCTCCCCAGCGCCACCCCGCAGCCACCCCAGAGGCACCTTGGCGAGCCCCCCGGGGCGGGGGGGGGAGGCGATGCGGGGAGGGGGGTAAGTGCCTTTTTGTTGCTTATTAATTTTCCCTGGCCCCCCCCTCGCCCCCCCACCTCCCTCCCAAGCCCGGCTCTCGCCGGCAGCTCCAGATTTGCCGTGCGCCCGTGCCGCCGCCGCGCCTCCTCCCCGCTCCGCCGCCTCCAGCGGGGCTGCCCGGGGTCACCGCTCGTCCCCGCTCCCCGCCGGGCTCTGCCACGCAGGTAGGTGCCGGGCAGGCACCCCCCAACCCTACCCAGGGGTTTTGGGGGGGCTCCGTGCCCCCCCCAGCTGAGCATCCGTGCTGGGGATGGAGGGACGCAGCCCCTCCGGGACTTGTTGCGCGCCCACCGGCGTGCTGGGGGGGCCCCGAGCTCCGGGGGGGGTGTAGGGATGTGGGGTCCCGTGCCCACCCCCCTGCTGGGTGCGAGCCCACGGGGGGGCACGGCGGTGGAGCCCCCACGTGTCCCCGACCCGCTGCGGGCACCCCGCTTGGCAGGGCCCCGCGCAACTCGCTGCGAAGTTTGCGAAGTGCTGCCGGCGCGTCGGGCGATTTTTTTAATTATTTATTAAAAAAAAAAAAGGGAAAAGAGCAGCAAAATGGTGCTGGGGCACGCGGGCAGGCCCGGCTGCAGCCTCCCAGGGTGCGCCCGCGGCGCTGGGCAGGGCAGGGTGGGTTTGGCAGGGCAAGGGGTGGGGGTTTGGGTCTGGCTTTTTGGGGGAAATTGCGCTGGGGAGGCAGGCGCAGGGGCTGGGTGTGTTTGGCCGGCTCCCTGGGCAGCGCAAACCCCTTTTTCTTTTTATTTTTTGAGGGTGTTTGGGGGGAAAAACTTCCCTCCTGTCCCATCCTGGCGCTCGACCAGGCGCCCTCAGCTCCGGGGTGGGAGCAGCCGGTCCCCAGGGGATGCTCGAGGCTGGGTGGCCCCGGCAGTGCCAGAGGAAGGATCCCCAGCAGCCCGGGCTGTGCAGGCGGCCCCTCGGTGCTGCCTGTGGGTGCCGGCGTGGCCGGGGGGGTGCCGAGCTTGCCAAACCACGGGCTCGCCTCAGCCAAGCTCCGGGCGCGCGCAGGCGGCGCTACGTGAGGTCACCGCGACCGCCGGGGAGGTGGCCCTGCCAGGGGGGAGGTGGCCCTGCCAGGGCGAGCTGGCTCCACGCCGGCTCCTCCGTGCTGGGAGCCACGAGGAGGTGGCGGGGGCCAGCTCCGGGGGGTGGTGGAGGAGCGTGGTGGGAACAAACCCCCCCCTTTCACGGCCGGGCAGCGCGGGGCGCACCGCCACGGCACGGCACGGAGGGGCCCGGGCGCATCCCCAGGGGGTGCGGTGCTTGGGAAGGGGGTCGGGGAGCGGGGTGGGGGCACCCCTGCCGGCTCCCCGTGTCCTGCCCGATCCCGAGCAGCCCCCGTGTCCCTGCTCGCTGTCTCTGCACGCCTGCAGGAGCTTGTTTGCCCCCAGCTGGAGCAGAGGAGGGGCCGTGCAGCCGCTCGCGGCAGGTGGCCGCTGGCTCGCGGGGGTCCGTCCCCATCCAAAGCCCCCCCCCCCCCGTTTCCCTCAGTCCCTCCCCGCTTGCCAAGCAGGACTCCAGGGCTCCCAGGACCCGGTTTTGCAACGTGTCGCGAGCAGCAGCCCGGCTCCGGGGCCACCCTCCCACAGGGGGGTCCTTCCAGCAACCCCTGTGCGCACCCCTGGGTGCTGAGGGCGCCGGGGAAACTGAGGCAGCGGGGCAGGAGGCAGCCGGTGCCCAAAACGGGGAGAAAACAGGATTCTTGGTGCTGCCGCTCGCTCTGCCCGCAGGCCAGGGTTGCTCTTTGCCTCTCCGTGCCGGCACCGCCCCAGCCCCAGCCCCGCTCTTCCCCCTTGGGTTCTCGGCGTTCCCTCGCAGCGAGGACACCCCGGGACCCGCTGCCACGTCCCCGCGGGGCTCTTTTCGGATCAGCCCCCCCCTCCGGGTGCCGGCTGCTTGCTGAAAGGGGCGATTGTTCGCCCCCGGGGGGGGGGCGGCCGGCTCCGGCGCTGTGTGTGGCCGGGCTGCGGGGCCGGCTTTGGCCCCCTGCCCGTCCCCGTGCCCTTTGCCAGAGGCAGCTGCTTGCGGGCACCGCTTGGCTGCCGGCCCCCCGCCAGCCCTGCGGCCTCGGCCGGATGGCAGGATGCGTGCGGCAGCACCCGGGGCTGCTGCCACGGCTGTCACCAGTTCGCAGCGCCCCGACCCTAAAAGCAGAGCCTTGGGGGGAGCTCGCAGGGGCTGCGGCGCGGCCAAAAGTCCCCCTGGGGAGGCACCCGGTGGCTCCATCCCCGCGCGAGCGACGCGTCAGCGCTGAAAGCCCCTGGTTTTCCACCCTGCTTCCCCCTCCCCGTGAATATGGGAGGTTTTGGAGGCACGGGGGGCTCACCGTGCGCCCCGCAGCGTGTGTAGGGCGGCGAGGTGCCCCGTTCCCCTGCTGCCCACGTGGCCTTCCCCTCCCGGCTCGCTTGCCAGCTAATGGCTCGGCTCCTTCCTACGGCTTTTTAAGCGCCTAATGGCGCGCGGGGCTAATGGTGCGGCTCCCTCTGCTCGCCCGTGCCCCCCGGGAGATGGATGGGGCCGGGGGCTGCCCGAGAGGATGGGGACGAGGACGGGGCCGCGCGGGGCCGGGAGCGGGTGCCCGGCTGCCCGCCCGCCTCTCCTGCCGCCTGGGCTGCCATTTATCACGGGGTGAGCGAAATCTATTTCCAGCGACCTCTTGGAAATGGCCCTCGTAAAAACAGGCGGCAGCAGGCGCGGGCAGACGGCGGGGAGGGGGAAATCGGCGCTGCTGCTCCCGACCCCGGCGCAGCGCCGGCAGCCGCTGCCCCTGGGAGCCTCGAGCATCCCCCCCGGGGCTGCAGCATCCCTCTGCGGGCATCCCTCCAGCCAGTCCTGGAGGATCATAGGATCATGACCCAGGCTCTGCCGGGTCACCCAGAGTCCCCCGTGCGCCCCTGACCCCACTGCACCCCCAGGGGGCTGCTGGCAGCCCCGTGCCCCCTCCCCAGCTCGGGAGCACGCTGTCCCTCCTCCCCCAGCCCCGTCCCCTCGGTGCTGATAGCCGGGTGCTGATTCAGCCGTTTCCCTCCCACCGCTAATTACTCAGCCCCTCGGCCATAAATTCTGGGGCGGGAGGGGGGCTGGGAGGCAGGGAGCCTCCTTGGCTCGCTTCCCCGCTGCCCTGAGCGGGGACCTGTAACCCGGTGCCATTCACCGGCACGCTGCGCTGGCCCCCATGCACCCCTGCAGGACCAAAACCCTGAGTGTCCTCCATCCTCCCCGCCTGGTTTTTGGGGTGTAACCCCCCCAGCATCCCTCCTCCCTGCCCCGTGACCCTCCTGTCCCCGTGTGTCGCTCAGCTCAGCTCTCCCCAAACATTGGGGCACCCTTGGTGACCCTACAATCCCCCTGCGCCCCGGGCACTGCCTGCCTCCAGCATCCTGGGGGGGTGCTGGGGGCACCCTAGCGGGTCTGGGGGGGTTTGAGTTTGGTCTGGGGCTGGTGGGCGCGCTGCACCTCGCCGTGAGTCTGTCTTTAGATGGCAGGAGGGAGCCGAGGACGGGCTGAGCGGCGCCGCAGGGTGAGGAGGGAGCGCAGGGGACCCATGGGTGCGTGGCCCTCACCAGGACCCCTGCAGGGGCAGGCGAGGGTGTTTTCTCTAATTAAATTTGCATTTAATTGCACCCTGAGCCAAGGGCATCCTGCCCTGCCCGTGTGTCCCCCCCCAGGACTTGGTGGCATAGAGAGGGCCCCTGGTGTCCCCACTGGTGTCCCAATTTGTGTCCCAAAATCCCAAAAGCCGTGACTCGCGGGCTGCTCCATCGGGTGGTGATGGCTTCGTGCTGGGCACCCCAATGATGTCCAGCTGGGTGGTTTTGGGGTGCTGGACCCGGTCACCCCGGGGTCCTCTCGTCCCCTGGGATGCCTGGGGTGGTTTCGCTGCTGCGCCCTGCCCGGGTGCCGTGGGATTTGGCCTTTTGGGAATGCCCCGAGAACCTGAGCCGCCGTGGGGCGGGTGGGATTTTCCAGGCTGAAAAGCCCCTTTTTGGGCAACCCGGGCAGGTATTTAGTGAGGCGGGGAGCCCCGTGGGGACAGGACGGTGGCCGCAGCCTGCCCGTGGCTCCTGGGCTGGAGGTGGGTGAGCTCGGTGCCGCCGCGTCCCCGCGAGGAGGATGGGGAGCACGGGGACACGGCAGGTCCCGAGGTGGGACCTCCGGGGCCAGCTGAGGCTGGGAGGGTCCCAGATCCATGCAGGGCGGGTGGATCTTTCTCACCTGTTTACTCTGGAGCCTAATGATGGCTGGGAGAGCACCTTGGTGGATTTAATAGGGCCGGTGGTGCGCACGGCCAGCTCAGCGTCACATCTCCGTGCGGGGCTGGGGTGCCCACACCTTCCCCTGCCTCAGTTTCCCTGCGAGCAGGGCAGAGGGGACATTTCCCAGCCCGGCAGACATCGGAGCTGTGTCCCCATCCTGCGACGGGGCTTGGGGATCTGCCTCTGCCTTGGGGTCCCATCCTGCCCGGCCACCCCGGGGCGCACACCGGGGGCTCTCCGTGTGCGGCGGGGGGGCCGGCACCCCTCGTGCCCCTCCACCAAACGGGAGCAGGGGCTCGAGGAAACCCGGGAGCGAGCGGCTGCGCCCTCCCCTTACCTCCCCCTCTCCATCACCTCCCCGCTCGCTCGCTCACAAACGTCTGCTGCTCTCGCCAAAAAAAAAAAAAAAAAAAAAAAAAAGGGAAAAAAAAAAAAAAAAGAAGTGACAGGGGTCGTCTCAGTGCTTTCCACATGACCTGCCCGGGAACAGAGGACGTCTTTGTTAATCCGCCGAGCTGTCAGTTCAGCCTCTTCACAAAAGGCATAAACCACTTATTGCCGGGCTCACCCCTGACCCCGGATCCGCCTGCGCGGCCTCCATTGTGCCGCCTCGAGGAAGCTGGCAAACAATTTGGGCCGCCGCTCCCCTCCCCGCCGGCGGCTGCCTCCCGCCCCGCCGCCCGCATCTGCGCGCCCGCCGCCCCGCCTGGCAGCTGCTGCGAGGGGACGGGGGCTGCCACAAAGGGGACCCCCCCCCAAACACATGCGCGCGCACCGGGCTCTCCGTCGCGCTTTTAGGGGCTGCCGGAGCAGCTGGTTGCAGCCCCGGGGTGCTGAGCGGGGCTGGGCGCTGCGCTCCTGGCTTCCAACCCCGTAATGAGGGGGGATCAAAGCTCCTTAGGACAGGTTGGGACGGTGGCTTTAGGGAAAGCCGCTTAGGGTCGGGCACAAATAGCTCTGCCTCCCGTGCTGCTCGGGGTTGGAGAGGGTTGGGGTGATGCTGGCACCCCTCCGACCTCGGGGTGCTGAGCTCTTGGTGCTGAGCCCTGTTTGGGGGCGATGTGGGGGTGCTGAGCACGTGCTGGTGCCGCGTCCTTCTTCCCGGTACCCGGAGCCCGCTGCGGGGCCGGTGCGCGCGGGAGCAATTAGCCGCAGTCACTCGGGGGCTATATATAACCCAAATTGCTGCCTGCAGCTCGTTAGCGAGCTGTCACGGGCGCTGTGGCTACGGCGGGTGACATCATGTCACCGGGGGGGGGGGGCCACACGGGAGGGGGACAGCAAAGGGATGGGGGTCCTTGGGATGGGGGCACGGCTGTGCCGGGGTTTGGGATGGGGTCAGGGCGGGTTCCTTGGGTGCCACCGGCGTGGCACCGGTGTCCCTCTGTCCCCTGTCCCTTTTTGTGCAGGTGGGGATGAGCGTGCCCCCCCCCCGGGCATGAATATATGGTGTGGGATCACGCCCCGGCGTCCCGCTGGCGCTGCTGGAGGGCTGGGTGCTAACCACAGCCCCCCCCCCGTGACAAATGGGCCCCGGCCGTGCCCACGCGGGTGCCGTGCCGTGCCGCAGGGTGCCCGCTGGCACCGCCGTGCCATAAAACGAGGGGGGGATCGGGGCGGTGCTGGTGATGCTCAGCATCACCCCCTGCATCCCATCGCTGCCGGGGACCACCTGGGTTGGGCACGTCCCCACCCGGGGAAGGGTTAACGTCGCCGGCGTCTCCTTCTGGCGCCTTTTTGTTTCTTTTTTTTTTTTTTTTCATTTTATTTCTTTTATTTTTATTTTTTTTATTCCCTTCCCCTTTTTTTAATTACGGGTTCTCGTGGCGGTAATTGCAGGTTCCAACTTTCGGCGAGCAAACACGGCTGGGAAATTTTAAACACGGCGCTGGGCGCTCAGCACCGGGGTCCGGTCCCCCCGCGGGGTCCCCGGGGAGCGCAGCGGGGCCGGCGCTGAGCCGCAGCGGGAGGGGGGCATCTCGAGGCTCAGCCCGCTTTTTGGGGTAAATCCTCGGCTTTTCAGGCCTCGGGAGGAGGAGGGAGGCGGCGACTTCCTGGAGGGAAGAGCAGCTGAAACAGTCTGGCCTAACAAGTGGCTGGGGCTGCGCTGAGGGCGGCGGTAATTGCGCTGGGAGGCTGCCGGCTTGCGGCGATAAAGCCCCAGCGTGAGCTGGAGGGCTCGGCGGCTCCGCCGACAAAGGGAGCCGGGGGGGAGCCTGCTCACTTCAGCCGTAAACACTCCAAATGCCTTTTTATTTTTAGTGCAGCCTCCTCGCACGGCGGCGGCGGCGGTGGCGGCGGCGGGGGGAGGAATGCTGCGGGGATGCGGGGGGCTCGGGGGCGCTTTGTGCCCCGCAAGCCTGGCGCTGCGGCTTGGAGCTGCCTGCGGCACCGCTCCCTCTCCTCCTCCTGCACCCAGCCCTCAGCATCCCCTGCAGGCGCAGGATGTGGCCCTCTCCATGCTGATGCAGCGCTGAGGGGTCCTTGCTTGCAGGGCTTTGGGTGCAAGGTTTGGTGCCCGGTGCCAAAAGGCACCGCGGGTGCTGCTGCGCCCGTGCCGGGGTTCGCCTAGCTCCGGGCTGGTTGGTGCCAGCCAGATTTAGGGTGCCTGGGGGGGACCTGGCGGTGCCGGGGAGCCCCGTGGGAGGCGTCACGGCTGCGCCCAGCCACCCGCCCCAGCAGCAGGTGAAGCGCAGGGGAAGTGGAACGGGGAAGCCGCGCTTTCGGGTGTCCCGAAGGCACAGGAAGCGCGCGGCTGCGTCACGGCACGCGGCAAATCGCTCGCCCCACAGCAGCCCCGCGGCGCCACGGCCCTCCTGGGGCCGGGAAGCACCGGGGCTCCAGCATCCCCACGGCACAGCGGCGTGGGCTGCGTGCTGCCCCTGCGCTCACCCCCTTTGCAGTGCTGTTTTTGCAGCCCCGAGCTGTGGTGCGAGCCCTTTGGTTTCCCTCTCCGGCACCACCGTCCCCAGAGCCGTGCGGTGCCGCAGGCTGGTGACGGGCGCAGGAGGAATGCGCCCTCGGCCAGGGCACGGGGAAGGACGGATGCAGGGATGCTGCTCCCTGCCCTTGCCTCTCCTTATCCCCTCCCCGAGGCCATGCTGTGACCCGGCTCCAGGTCTCCCTGTTGTTTGCGGAGAGGCTCTGCGGGCGGAGATCTGGTGGCAGAAGTGGCATGGCGGTGTCGGGGGGAGCTCCCCGTGGGTGCCATCCTCGCCGGCTCCACTCTGAGGCTTTTCTCCCCACCTTTTATCACCCACAGAATCACCACGACACCTTCCTCCGTATCCCCTGGGCATGCCTGGCAGGGGTAGGGCTGCAATCACTCGGTGTCACCTTGGTGCCACCTCGTCACCGACCTGGACCATGCCTGGGGCCACGACCGGGTCCCCAGTGGGGCTGTCGCAGGCTCCCCTCCTGCCTCAGGGAGGTTTTGCTTCACCCCTCTGCCCACCCGGACCCCCTCACCTCTGCCCAAGCACCTCGGGGTGCTGCTGAGCGGCCGAGCCCCCAAATCAGCCCGCTGGCCTCTTAATTGGGAGCGAGACTTTGAGGACACGGCCAGGGAGGAGGCCCCCCTCCGAGGGGGCTGCTGGGCGGCTTTATCTGGGCGGACAGATCCCTCCTAATTGAGCAGATATTCCATGTTCGCAAACAGATGGCTTCTTTGCATCAATTATTCCTTATCTGGGGAGCCGGGGATGATTTGCTGACAGATAGCGCGGGGTGAAGCCCAAGCGAGGAGGAGGCTCGTGCTCCGCGCCGCCTCTTGCCCGGGGCTCCGGCTGCTCCCTGGGGGGTCCCGGGGGCCGCAGACACCGATAGAGGGGGGGTCCCGGGTGCCTTTTGGGCAGGCAGCACCCGTCCCAAAAGGTGGGTTTGCATCTCGGCATGCCCTGGTAGGAAAAGAGAGGGGCTCGGGGCTCCCCGGGGAGCAGGATGTGTCCCCCAAATCCCCCTCCCCACCTCGCCCCGGCTGCTGCTCCCCCGTTGCTCAATGCCGCTGTGACGCATGACCAGGGATGATTAATGTTAATTAATGATTAGTTCCTCTAGGTATCAAAGAGTGCCTCAGCCCTTTCCCTTGCCCACAGGTAGGGGATTGCTGCGGCTGCACCCCCGGGGATCCGGGGCTTCGCCTGGGTTTTTTCCCCAGGCACATCTCCCTCGCGCAGGGCAGCACTCAGGGGGCTCCTGGCACCGCTCTCAGCTCTTTTGGGGTGGGGACTGCTCCCCGGGCTCATCCCCTGCTCGCTTAAAGAGCTTCTTTCTATTAATCCTCGGGAAGGGAAGGAGCATCCCGGGGCAGGCGGTGGCACGGCGCCAGTTGGAGCCAGCGCACGGTGCCACTCGAGGGCTCGCGGGAGGCGTCGGGCGCTGGCGGCTGCGCGGCACTGCCATATGGATCCCATAAATTAAACCTTTCCAGGAAGCGAGCGGTAAATTTATACGTCTGCTCACATGTGTGGCTCGTTGAGGCTAAGGGCTTCCCAGCAAAATTCATGTGCCATCCATCTCACTTAGGCTCTCCGGGTTTATAGGACTAATCCTGAGAAAAAAAAAAAAAAAAAGACAAAACCAACAACGGGATCGACGTAAAATCCCCTCCACCTGCACCTCTGGTCCCCAAACCGGGTGCTGTGGGGCAGGAGGGGACGTCACCCACCCCGGGGGAGCACCGTGCTCAGTGTGGATGCAGCACCTCGGGGATGTTTTGTCCGTGCGCCTCTTCCAGAGGTGAAAATAACCCCACGGCGGGGCCGGGACGCCCGCTGCCTCCTTGCTGCTGCTTTATTCAAGGCGAACAGCAGCGCCAGCAGCACGGCCTGCGCTCCTGGGGGGGTGCCAGGCAGGAGGGGGGCAGCTCCAACAACCCCAGCTGCGGGGCCGGGAGCCGCGGGGGACGCCGGGCGCGAGCAGCAAACCCCGCTCACGGCCCCGGAGCGAGCAAGAAGCAACAGATCTCCTTTTTTATTTCTTGAATGTTTATTTTCAGGGCTGCGAAAGCCGCTTTGGCAGGGAGCGAGGGCGCTCGGGGTGTGAAAACCCCGTCCCCACCGTTGGCGGCGCGGTGGCCTCCCCGCAGCCCGCTGCCGCCTCTCCCAGCAGGAAAGGCGAGGGGGAGTTGTTGATCCCGGGTAAACACCGGCCGCTTGAGTAATCGGTAGCAGCCTTCCCGGCCAGCTGCTGCTCGCCGGCAGAGGGGATGCCGGCTTTGATTCATGGCCCCCCCCCAGCCCTCCCTCTGCCCTCCCCCTCGAAGCCTTTTCCTTGTCTCCAGCTGTAGCCCCGCGGCGCGCGGCTCCCCGCGCCGGCCACGTGCATCTGCCGCCAGGAAAACAAAAGCATCCCCTGGCCCCGTGGCCCCCCGTGCCCCCAGCGCTGAGCCGTGTCCTGCTTTCCTTCCAGGCGGCCCCTAATTCCCTCGAGACGCCCGCCGCCAAGCCTGCCACCGCCGAGCCCCGGCACCGGCCGCTGGGCACCAAGGAGAGCCCAGGCGCAGCCCCGGACCCCGGCCCCGAGCGCAGCCAGAGGACGGCTTTGGATGCAGAGGGTGCGGACGCCGGAGCTACAAGTAGGTGCTGCGAGGCACGGGGGGGTCCCCAAGCCCCCTCGCCACGAGGATGTTTTGGGGATGGGGCGCCGAAAGGCACCGAAATTTTGGGGAGGTGACCCCGGTGCCCTGCCCGCCGTCCCCAGGGCCGTGAGTCAGGCCACGGGCGCCGCGGGGAGCCGCAGCGTTGGGCAGGCCCCACTGGGGGCCGAGCTGGGGGGAAGAGGGAGAAGCCCAGGGGCTGGGCCGGGCCGCAGCTCCCAGGACTCGGCCGCCTCGTCCGTCAGGAGCGGCAGCATTTTTGGGAGAGGCATCACAGCACGCCTGCTTCCCGCCTGCCGCCTCCCAGGACCGGCTGGTTTGCCAGCCCTTCCCGGCGGGCGCGCCGTGCCATGCCGTGCCACACCGTGCCGTGCCACACCGTGCCGTGCCGTGCCGTGCCGTGCCACACTGTGCCGTGCCGTGCCGTGCCGTGCCACACCGTGCCGTGCCACACCGTGCCGTGCCGTGCCGTGCCGTGCCACACCGTGCCGTGCCATGCCACGCCGTGCCGTGCCGTGCCGTGCCGTGCCGTGCCAGGCTGCTTTGATCCAGCAGCAGCTGCCAATGCCAGCTCCTGGCGCTGCGCTGGGGACAGCCGGGCACCGCAAGGTGCAGCGGGCAGGGAGCCAAGGCAGGCAGTGCCACCCCCCCGGGGCGCACGGGGAGGTTTTGTGCCCCCCTCCGGCCCCCGGGAAGGGCAGGGCTGGGCGCTGGGGCGCCGTGGGCAGACTCAGCCCGTGCGCTGCGTCCCCGAGGGAGGGGGAAACCGAGGGGAGGGGGGGGCCAGGCTGCATTTGCAAGCTGCTCACAGCCCGGTGCGCAGGCAGGCTGGGAGCTGTGGCCTGGAACGGGCCTGCCGGAGTCAGCGCTGGATTTATTACCCTGCCAGTGGCTGCCGGGCAAAGGTGACAGTGACTAATGGCTTGTTACACGCCTGCCACATCTCATCTGCGCGCCGCGGCCGGGTGCTGGCGTTCCCAGCCCCGGGCTCGGCGTGTGGGCAGCCTGCGCCCGCCCTGCCTGCCCCTCGGGGACGGGGGCGAGCCGCCCCCCTCGCGTCCCCCAGGCAGCTCGGAGCGGGTGCCGGTGACATCTGGGCACGGGAATCCTCAGGCAGCCGCGGCTGAGCCACCGGCACCGCGTCCCCTGAGGCTGGCACAGCTTTGGGGACCCCGGGGTGTCCCCAAGGTGCCACCGCCGTGTCCCCAGGCGGCCCAGCCGGCCAGGTGCTGGCACAACCCGGAGCTTGCCGGGGAGGGGCCGGCTGGCCTCGTGTGACACCCGGGGCTTCCCAGCACCGATGAAACTCCTTTGTGGTTGCAAAAGCAGAGCCACACTTGTCACCTCTGTCAGCGCCGCCGGCCCCTCCCGCTGCCACCAGCAAAGAGCGCAGAGCCCAAGCCTTCAGCCGCGTGCGGGGTGCAGGTGACGGCCCCCTGGGGACGTGGGACCTGCTCTCTTTGCGTCCCCTTTGCTTCCTTCCCCTTCCAGCTCTTCCCTGCGTGGTTTTGGGGCGGAAAGCTGCTTTTTGCCCAGTCATGGAGGTGGCTAGAGGGGGCTCGGTCGGGTGCTGGGCCCAGGATGGGGCTTGCTTTGTGCCGGCTGAGGTTTTGGTGAATCGGGCTGCCAGACTTTAACGAGCCTGAAATCATTTCGTTATTGCTTTGGAACAGGATTTCCAGCGGGCGCTCGCTTGGCCAGGTACCGGCAGGGATTTTGGGGAGCCAGCTCCTCCTGTCACCGGGATTTTTCAGCACTGTGACCCTGGAGGCTTCTCGGGGAGATGCTGGGGTGGGGTTCTAGCCTTTTTTTAAATTATTATTATTATTTTGGAATATACACACCCCATATTTCATCGTCGGAACCGGCCAAAGCTCCAGCACTAGTTTCGGAAAGCCGGCTCGCGGAGGCCCCCCGGCGTGGAACATTTCAGCCTGAGGAATTCGGGTTCGGGTCTGGCAGAGTCCGGAGCGCTGGGAAAGGGGGGGCTGACAGCGGGAAATGCTGGGGGGGCTCGGGCATCGCCCCCATCCAGGCCGGCTCCGGGTGCAGGCGTGCGGCGCCGTGCGCGGGGACGTGTGCGTGAGCGTGGAGATGCTGACAAAGCCACAAACCCATTCACTAGGAAAATTAAAAAAAATTAACAGGCATTGGCTCGCTCTAGATTAGTAAAGGCAGCGAGATAAAAGTGGCTCTTTATACCTTGTGAGAATTGCTGATAAGGGCATTTGTTCCTCCGGATCCTGGAGAAAGAATGCCATGAAAATTTAAAATAGAATGGGGGAAAAAAGGAGAGGGGGGGGGAGGAATGGTGGGGCTGGGGGAGGTGGGGGCGTCACGGGCAGGGTGGGCACCACGGGCAGGGGGGTGCTGTGGTTTTGGAGGGGTTGTGGCTGGATGCTGCCCTCCAGCCCCTCTTTTAGGGTTTGGGGGCACTTGGGCTGGGTGCACAGCAGCCCGGGTCAGCCCCCCCAGTATTTCAGGGGTTGTTTTTCCCCGCTGTGAAGCCGCCCCTGCTGTGGTCTCTGCTTCTCCTCCCGGAGAGCTGCAAGTTCATGGCCGGCAGCGCCGGGCCCAAATTCCTCTCTGGAGCCTCCTGGGCTGCTCCGCACGCCGGACAGGCTCGGCAGGACCTCGACCTTCCCCGAGGACTCGTGCTGCCTGTTAAGGACCAGCCGTTTCCCTCGCTGGCCACGCAGCTCTTTTTTTGGGGGCTCTCCGAGCCCCTCGGTCACCAGCGTGCGGGCAGAGCCCCCCAGAGCACCTTCCCATCCCCAGGGAGGGTGCTGGTTGCTGGGTCCCCCTTCCTGTGCCCTGTGCAAGGGGTTTTTGGGGTGCACAGAGGGGGCTGGGTGCCAGCATCCTCGCAAAGAGCACCCCGAGGTGGTGCCAGCCCCGTGGCTCCCCCTGTGGGGTCTGCGCTGGTGCCAGCCCTGGATGCGTGCGGCGGCACCTCCGTGGGGTCCTCCCCGACCAGGAGGGGATCCTGCCCGTGCCCTGGGCTTGGATGGAGCTCCCAGCATGTGGGGAGGGGGGGAGAACCCATTTGGGGTGGCGGTGGCCCCACTGCCCCTATCCTTTGGCCTCCCCTCCCCACTGATGCTGGGTATGGGGTCAGCACCCAGCGCCTCACCCCACGCAAACCAGCGGCTGCCCCCCATTCCCCCCCAAGCCCCCCCACCCCCCTTGCCCCACTCTGCCATCCTACAGCCCCCCCTTGGCACCCCAATCCCCTTGGAGAGGGGGGGGTCCCCCAATCCCCTTGGAGAGGTCCCGCCCCATACCCACCTCCCCCCCCAGCCCCCCAGCTTTTCCAAGGGGGGCGCGGGGGGGGGTTGACCCCAGCTCCCCTCGGGTCCTCCCCCCTCGGGAAGGTGCCAGCCGGGGCCGCCCCCCCGCGGGGCGCTGCCCTGCCCGGCCCGGCCCCCGGTGAGTCACGCTCCAGCCGTGCGCTCCCGGGGCGGCGGGCGGGCGCCGAGGGAAGCAGGAAGCGGCGGGGGAAGGCACGGCACGGCTCGGCTCGGCACGGCTCGGCACGGCTCCTCTCCGCTCCCTTTCGCCCTGCCGGGCCCCGCTCCGGCGCCTCCCGGTCCCCCCCCGTCCCCTCCCCATCCCTCTGCGCGCAGCGCTCCGTGCCCATCCATGGACGAGCGCGGCCCCCGGTGGACGGCGCGGCCGCTGGGTGAGTGCTGCGCCCCCGTGCGCCCCCCCCCGGGACCCCCCCGGGTGCCCCCGAGCGCTGTTGCCCCCTCCCCGCGGTCCGTTTTCTGCCCCCCGGCCCCTTCACCCCATAACAGCACTGGGGTGGGGTGGGTGCCCCCGGCCTCTCCGAGCCCCCCCTCTCCAAGCAGGAGGGGTGCTGGGGGGGGGCAAGGTGTGGGGGTGACAATTGGGGGGTTCCCCCCCCCTCGGTGACCCGGCTGCTGCGCCCCAGGGGGGGCGCACGGGGTCGTGGCACCCGGTGGGTGCTGCCTGGCTCTTGGTGGGTCACTGGCTCCTTGTGGGGGGGGGACAAGGGGCTTTTTGTCCCCAAGGTGAGGACACAAGTGGCCACCCCCGCTGCTCCGGTGTCAGGGTGCTGGGGGTACCCTGAGGGTGCCACCAGCCGGTGCCAGTGACCTTGGCACGGCTCCGTGCCCTGCTCTTGGCACTCTCCCCCCCTCGTTGTAGGGCTGGGCCTCGGTTTCCCCACGGGGCAGCGGGCAGCCCGTGCCTTACCGCCGTCCCCAAATGTCCCCCGCCACCTCCGGGAGCCTTTTACCACCCTCTCCGTGCCGAGGGGGGAGCCCGGCTAACGTGCGCCGCGTCGCCCTTTCCGCGGGGTGAGGTCACGGCCTCCCAGTCTCGCCCATCTCCCGGGCTAATCGTCTCCCGGCGTGTTTATCTGCTCGGCTCCAGCCTCGCTCTTCCAGCCCTGCCTTGCCCTTCGCCCCGGGGGCCCGACGGGTCGCCTCGCCGGCTCCCAGCGGCGCTAATAACCTGGGCGCTTCGGCACCTGGGTGCCCTGCCCCGTCCCTGCTCCTGCTTTGCATGGCGAGGCCGCGGTGGGTGCCGGCACTCGAGGTGGGTGCCGGCACCCGCCTGCCCTCCCCGTCCTCCGGCGAGCACCTCCTGGGTGCAGCAGAGCGAGTGCCCGGCCTTCCTCTTCCTCCTCTCCTCCTCCTCCTCCTCCAGCCAAGCGCGGCGGAGGCTCCCCAGCGGTCGAGGGGGTGCCGAGGGGATGCTTGGAGGGGGGCGTCGGGGTACCCGGGCGGGAGCTGCGGAGGAGTTAATGGAGGGAAAAGGCAGCGGGAAGGCAGCGGCGCCTCTTCCTGCGAGCGCCCGCGCGCCTGCGCGCCGGCCGAGCAGATGGGTGAGCCTGTGTGGTTTGTGGGTGTGCCCCCGCGGGGCCGGCTGCGTGCGAGGCAGGCGTGAGCGAGGCCGTGTGCGTGTGCACGCGTGTGGGGTGTGTGTGCGTGTGCGAGAGCCCGGCAGCGTTTGCCTAACCTTGCGGGGAGGTGCCGGGCTTGGGGAGGGGGGTTTGGCACGGCCACGCTGGGCCAGCTGGGGTTGGAGGCTGCCGTGCGGCGCAGAGGGGGGGGGTTTGGGGGGTGAGTGCACACGCGTGTGCGAGCACTAGGAGCACGGCGGGCACGCTCGCAGCTCTTGGTGGCGTGTGCCGAGCGCTGCTGGGGGGGGCGCGCACCCAGGGGGGGCGTGCACAAGCGTGTGCGCACCGGTGGGAGCGTGCAGCAGCGTGCACACCCAGGCCTTTTGCAACGGGGGGAGCGTGTGTGTGCGTGCGTGTGTGTGTGTGTGCTGGCTCCGGGGCAGGGAGAATTACAGTGGAGACAGTGGCTTTGGCGGGGGGCCAGGGCTCCTGCCGTCTCGGGGAGGGTTGGAGGGGGGGGGGGACGGGCAGGGTGCCGCGGGACGCGCAGCTCGGCGGCGGCAGCAGGACGTTTTTATCGCTTCCTGACACGCTCGCGGCCCTGCGTGGGGCTGCAGGTTTCGGGGGGAAGCTCTGGAACAAGGGGCGGGGGGGGGGGTGTTTTTAATCTCCCCTCTCCTTGCTCCTTCTCCGGGCCCCCAGGCCCTGTTTGGCACCAGCCGTGTGCCCCGGCACCATGGGGGGGTCAGGCAAAGAAGCGGGTGCTGCAGCAGGAGGAAGGCTGGGGACATTTGGGGGGGGCTTTATTTTGGGGTGGGGGGGTCTCCACCCATGCTGGCTGTGTCTGGATGGGGTGTGCTGGGTGCAACGGGGCGTTCGGGGTGGGGAGCACCGTGCCGGGGGTCACACTCCCGTCCCCAACTCCTGTCCCCGTGCCCCAGCTGTGGGTGTCCCGGGGAGGAGGGGAGGGGAACCGCGTGCCCGGGGGGGGTCACGGGGCAGCTCAGGGGTTGGCCAGAGGTGCCGGAGGGGGGGCGAAGGGCGGCGAGGCCAGGGGTCGGGGGGCCGCGGGGACAAAGCTTGGCAGGGCGCGAGCGCGCGTGGTTCGGTGTGACCGCTCCGGGAAGGCTGCCAAGGGGATTGCCCTTGAAATAGCACTTTCCGTGCCCTGGCTTCCCTCGCTGCTCAGCCTGGGGGGCGGGGGGGGGGGGGGGAGGCCCGGCGGGGGCGGGGGGGGGGGGGGGGGGCCCCCAGCTCCCTGCAGCCCCCCCCTTTGCCGTCCCAGCACCCGAAACGCGGGCGGTTGCAGCGGGAGGAAGCGCCCCCCTCGCTCCCGCGCCGATACCGCGGGCGCCTTATCGCGGGGCCTGCTGCAACGCGGGGGNGGCACTGTGACACATCCTGTGGTGTTCCAGCCCCCTGCCTGCCCTGCAACCAGCACAGGGTGACAGCAGTGAGCACCAGGCAAGCATCCTCCAGCCAAGCCCTCCATCCCACCCCACAGAGACCCTCAAGCACAGGTGGGGGAGCTGCAATGCTTCTTGGTGGGAAGGAGGTGGGAGGACGGAGGCTAACAGCGTGGCACACAGAGTGCCATGGATTGTCTGATAGCGCTGTGGCACCCCTGCCCAGCAGGAGCAGAGTGCTAGGGCCATGTCCCAGCGACAGAGCATTCCCAGCACAAAGCCCTCAGCATCCCCAGCTGACTCTACACAGCAGTGGGGACCCTGGCACGGTAGTGGACCGTTCATGCCCTGGCCAGAGGCTTTTGGCAGCTCTGCAGGAGTACCCAGTGCCACCTCCCGCCAACTTTCTCCCACCCCGCTGCACCAGAACCCTGCTCCTGACCAATACCTTGGTTGGGCTCCCAGAAGACACACAGCGGGGTGACATTCTGCAAAGGGCAGAGTGGTGTGAGCCTGTGCCTCAGTGGACAGACAGGGAGAGGGAGGGCACATCCAGCTTACAGGGGGCAGCTGCCGGTGGGCGAAGGTGAGACGCACAGGGTCCTGTAGCCCAGAGATTTCCATATCCTCCACCGCGATGCCCACCACAGTGTCATCCAAGACCTGCCCCATCTGGTTGTCCTCCTGTTTGGGGCAGCGCGGGCTGAGCTGAGCTGGCAGCACAGTTCCCCACAGCTTCGTGGTGCTGCCAGCAGCACGTGCTGGTGGCTGGCATGGGGGAGAGCTCATACCTTGAACATGCCAAGCTGCTGGATGTTGAGGACTGTCACCACCACACGTGCTGCCTGGCTGCCCAGGGACTGGAATACCTCCCGAGGGAGACGGATTTTGCCTGCTGTCCCCTCCTCCATCGAGCTGATTGTCATGGGGCCCTGCAGCAAGGAGCAGTGGTCTGGGGGTCTCTTGCAGGCAGCATCCCACTCGGCCACATCACCACTCTCAGGGCCCACCAGCCTTGCTCCAGGCACAAATTCAGCCCCGCTCAGGTGGGTTTTACTGAGCAAAACTGCCAGGGGACCGTGTCCCACAGGGTGACACCAGGCTAGGACTCCCCCTGGGGTCTGCCCTCGGGTCTGCCCCTTGGCTGTTGAGCACTGGTGAGAAGGGTCTGCCCTCGGGCTCCTGGCAGTTTTGCTCAGTAAAACCCACCTGAGCGGGGCTGAATTTGTGCCTGGAGCAAGGCTGGTGGGCCCTGAGAGTGGTGATGTGGCCGAGTGGGATGCTGCCTGCAAGAGACCCCCAGACCACTGCTCCTTGCTGCAGGGCCCCATGACAATCAGCTCGATGGAGGAGGGGACAGCAGGCAAAATCCGTCTCCCTCGGGAGGTATTCCAGTCCCTGGGCAGCCAGGCAGCACGTGTGGTGGTGACAGTCCTCAACATCCAGCAGCTTGGCATGTTCAAGGTATGAGCTCTCCCCCATGCCAGCCACCAGCACGTGCTGCTGGCAGCACCACGAAGCTGTGGGGAACTGTGCTGCCAGCTCAGCTCAGCCCGCGCTGCCCCAAACAGGAGGACAACCAGATGGGGCAGGTCTTGGATGACACTGTGGTGGGCATCGCGGTGGAGGATATGGAAATCTCTGGGCTACAGGACCCTGTGCGTCTCACCTTCGCCCACCGGCAGCTGCCCCCTGTAAGCTGGATGTGCCCTCCCTCTCCCTGTCTGTCCACTGAGGCACAGGCTCACACCACTCTGCCCTTTGCAGAATGTCACCCCGCTGTGTGTCTTCTGGGAGCCCAACCAAGGTATTGGTCAGGAGCAGGGTTCTGGTGCAGCGGGGTGGGAGAAAGTTGGCGGGAGGTGGCACTGGGTACTCCTGCAGAGCTGCCAAAAGCCTCTGGCCAGGGCATGAACGGTCCACTACCGTGCCAGGGTCCCCACTGCTGTGTAGAGTCAGCTGGGGATGCTGAGGGCTTTGTGCTGGGAATGCTCTGTCGCTGGGACATGGCCCTAGCACTCTGCTCCTGCTGGGCAGGGGTGCCACAGCGCTATCAGACAATCCATGGCACTCTGTGTGCCACGCTGTTAGCCTCCGTCCTCCCACCTCCTTCCCACCAAGAAGCATTGCAGCTCCCCCACCTGTGCTTGAGGGTCTCTGTGGGGTGGGATGGAGGGCTTGGCTGGAGGATGCTTGCCTGGTGCTCACTGCTGTCACCCTGTGCTGGTTGCAGGGCAGGCAGGGGGCTGGAACACCACAGGATGTGTCACAGTGCCTGGGGACAAGCAGACAGACTGTTCCTGCAACCATCTCACCTTCTTCACTCTCCTCCTGGTGACAACCCCATTCCCTACAGCTCCTGCTTTTACCCTGGCTATGCTGCCAGCCCATCCCTCACCTACTTGGTCCCTCAAGTGTCACCACTAGCTGCACAGTCATTTCTGCTCCCAGAGTCAGGCCACGTCCACCCTTTATATCCCCTACTGATATGCTCCTGCCTTCTAGGGCATGAAGCCGGGGCTGAGGTTCTTTTTAAGAAAGGCCTGGGCTTGCCTGGGAGCAGAAATGACTGTGCAGCTAGTGGTGACACTTGAGGGACCAAGTAGGTGAGGGATGGGCTGGCAGCATAGCCAGGGTAAAAGCAGGAGCTGTAGGGAATGGGGTTGTCACCAGGAGGAGAGTGAAGAAGGTGAGATGGTTGCAGGAACAGTCTGTCTGCTTGTCCCCAGGCACTGTGACACATCCTGTGGTGTTCCAGCCCCCTGCCTGCCCTGCAACCAGCACAGGGTGACAGCAGTGAGCACCAGGCAAGCATCCTCCAGCCAAGCCCTCCATCCCACCCCACAGAGACCCTCAAGCACAGGTGGGGGAGCTGCAATGCTTCTTGGTGGGAAGGAGGTGGGAGGACGGAGGCTAACAGCGTGGCACACAGAGTGCCATGGATTGTCTGATAGCGCTGTGGCACCCCTGCCCAGCAGGAGCAGAGTGCTAGGGCCATGTCCCAGCGACAGAGCATTCCCAGCACAAAGCCCTCAGCATCCCCAGCTGACTCTACACAGCAGTGGGGACCCTGGCACGGTAGTGGACCGTTCATGCCCTGGCCAGAGGCTTTTGGCAGCTCTGCAGGAGTACCCAGTGCCACCTCCCGCCAACTTTCTCCCACCCCGCTGCACCAGAACCCTGCTCCTGACCAATACCTTGGTTGGGCTCCCAGAAGACACACAGCGGGGTGACATTCTGCAAAGGGCAGAGTGGTGTGAGCCTGTGCCTCAGTGGACAGACAGGGAGAGGGAGGGCACATCCAGC
>CM030759.1:14294774-14360287 GCA_018104995.1 Cairina moschata | reverse complement strand
GGTTTTTGCCAGCTTCAGCAGCGGGTCTGATGGGAGCTCCCATCTGAGAGCCCCCCCAAACCGCCCAGCACTGCTGGCCTCTGCTTTGTTCCACTAAAAGGTATCAGGACAGAATTGCCTTAGCACTGCAGATGGGTTTTCAGTACTTTTACGCCTTATCAGAAATCCTTTGTTAATTCCCACCCACCCCAGCCATTTATCACGTTCTTCTGTTTAGCTCCCTCCTTCCTTTCCTTTGAGACTTTTGGTCACCTGAAAAGGCTTCTCCTTCTCTATCCCTACAAATACCTGAGATAATTGGAAGACAATTTGCTCTGATTGTTTCACAGCTGCTCTAGGCCAAAGAGCAAATCTCTGTTCTGATCTCCTGCTGGCTAGTGTTAAGTACTTGCATCATCTCGGGTACTTCAGCTGTTTGTCCATATGGATTTGCTCTGACTTGAAATGCTGAGGGGTGCTAAGGAAAGGAGAGGCAGGATCCCTGCAGGGAGTGCGTGTGAAGCCATATGCCAGTATTTCTGGGTATCTGGTGCCCCCTGGAGACTGCTGCTGCCCAAAAGAAATGCAACTAGTATCAAGATCACGTGTGAATAGATGACCCTAGACAGAACAGGCTGAAGAACAGTAAGAACTGTGTTCTCCCAGCAGAAATTGAGAATATTAGAAAAGCCAGTCTAAAAATAATGTGTCTTGTAACTTTTAACAGCTAACGAGGACTGACGGCTGTGTTTCGTGTTCATATATATGTACCCATGTATCTCCAAAATTAAATATCCAAGATTGTGTAGACATTTGAAACTAGTGTGATAACGAGGCTTAACTGCTGAGCTGAAAAACCAGGTCTGGTCTTGAAAGGTCAGGTGATATAATAGGAAAATGTGGAAGTCATAAAATCTGGTATTGGGATTGGAATTTTATCAGAAGCCCATAGGGAAACTGGCATTATAATTTATTTTTTTTGAGAAAAAGACATAGCTGTTTAATGATGATTTGAAGCAACCTTCCTACAGAATCAGAGTACAGGAATTGCATATTCCTTGGCAAATGCTGAGAAGAGTGCTGGATGGTTTGGGGTAGAAGAGGATAAAATGCTACGCTTGTGTATGGCTGTGTTCAGAATTACAGCTAAGGCCTTCCCAAACAGCTTTAGCACTGTTGTGTGCTTAAGTCTGTGTGGATAAAATTAATCCAGTTCTCACGAGAAGGCTCCGGGTCCCCCAGCTCTGAGTGCAGATCGCTTACAGCGAAGTGAAGCTGTTCTGAGCCCTGCTGCTGCTCGTTCAGCCGGAGGAGGGCACTGTGCTCTCAGGTCAGGCAGCGCCCGGGGTGGGAGCAGGAACTGAACCTCAGGCTGCTTACAATATGCTTGAATAACTTGATCATGTTTTTTTTTATTTTTGTTTCAATAACGGTACCAGTCAAGTGTGCAGAGAAATTTAAACGTATAGGAAATAAGTTTCCACTCTCAAACAGCTAAGAATATATACAGTAACTTTGAAGTCTTAAATTCTTGTACTTGATTTTTAGTGCTTTTTCTCCCTGAAAAAACTTTGTAGTTCTCAAAAGTAATAGGTTAAATAGAAAGTTTTTTGCTTGTGACGGTATTTTTTTGCTTTTGATATTTATAGCCAAAGAGTGACAGATACTGCTAAATGAAATACTAAAGAAGCTCAATAAATAGTAATATTACTTTATGTTTTGCCTGTAGGATTTACAGTCTTTGAGAAACGGAAATATGTATATCGCTTCATCTCTTTGTTTACCAGTTCCTTGGAAAGGAAGGAAGAGTCGTCTCACCTCTGAGAGTGTTCTGAGACTGACTTGGTTTACAGGGACAGGAGGCTAGCAGAGACTAATCCTTAATTCTCAGTTTCTGTTTGCTGAATAGAACTGCAGTATGTTGCAGCTGTTGCATTGCTTGTTTTCTGTTAGGCCACTTGTCCCTCTGTGGGCTTTGTGCAATTGTTAAAATACCTTGGATGATGTGCAGCATTCATTTTCTTTCTTTGTTTTTACAGCAAGAAGGTGAAATGGAAGGTGAGGCAGTTGAAGCTATTGTGGAGGAATCAGAAACTTTTATTAAGGGCAAAGAGAGAAAAACCTATCAAAGACGCCGTGAAGGTGGACAGGAGGACGATGCTTGTCATATACCACCAAACCAAGCAGACGGAGGTGAAGTAGTGCAGGATGTCAACAGTGGAGTGCAGATGGTGATGATGGAACAGCTGGATCCAACTCTTCTTCAAATGAAGACTGAAGTCATGGAAGGTGCGGTGCCTCAGGAGACAGAGGCCACGGTGGATGACACACAGATCATAACTCTTCAGGTTGTTAATATGGAAGAGCAGCCTATAAACCTCGGTGAGCTTCAGCTGGTCCAAGTACCTGTTCCAGTGACTGTACCTGTTGCCACCACATCTGTGGAAGAGCTTCAGGGAGCTTATGAAAACGAGGTTTCCAAAGGTGGCCTGCAAGAAGGAGAGCCCATGATCTGCCACACCCTGCCTTTACCAGAAGGCTTCCAAGTAGTGAAAGTGGGTGCAAATGGTGAGGTGGAGACATTGGAACAAGGTGAACTCCAGCCACAGGAAGATCCCAATTGGCAAAAAGATCCAGACTATCAGCCACCAGCCAAAAAAACAAAGAAAAACAAAAAGAGTAAGCTTCGTTACACTGAGGAAGGCAAAGACGTGGATGTCTCTGTGTATGACTTTGAAGAGGAGCAGCAGGAGGGCTTATTGTCTGAGGTCAATGCAGAAAAGGTGGTGGGCAACATGAAGCCACCTAAACCAACAAAAATTAAAAAGAAAGGTAAGCTTGTCATTCGCAAGGGGGTTTTGGGAATGTGTTTGTTAGGAGGGGACCTTGCGGTATGGTTGCAGTGACCGGGTAGATACAACTGGGAGTAAGAGAGACATGTCCAGTGTCGCTTGCTGCATTGTACAAGAGTACTCAGCTCTACTGTTTTGTAGGTAAGCCTCCTGTCATGCATATAGGCTACAAAGGAGTTCATTTGCCTTGGTTTGATGATATGGCATTTGTATTCCCATATAGCTACAGCTGAAAAGATTATGCATTTTGCTGTGATACGTGTTTAAGAGTTTGTGTGCACATTTTACATCGGTAACAAACAGTATAATAAGCTTTGTTTTTTCTAACCAAGTGCTGAGTAGAGTAAATGGTGTAAAATACAGCGTTATTTACATCTGACTTTTCCTTTCTGGAAACTTAAAACTGTAAATTAAGGAGCCCTTTTTAAAGTGGAGTAGGAACATTGAGTACTGGCATACTAATGAAAATTCAAGCCAGGCTAGTCATTGCCTGTGTTCCTAAGGATGTGCTGTTGGATTTAATGGTACAAGATTGTTCCTCATAGCAGCTAAACCTACAGGAATCTTTTTCACTGCTGTTCTCTAATGTTATGCAGAAGACCACAGTACTGTTGAGAGTAAAGATTATTTCCTTCATGGCTAGGTGTAAAGAAGACATTCCAGTGCGAACTGTGCAGTTACACTTGTCCACGTCGTTCCAACTTGGACCGCCATATGAAAAGCCACACTGATGAAAGACCACATAAGTGCCATCTCTGTGGCAGGGCTTTCCGGACAGTCACGTTACTGAGGAACCACCTCAACACTCACACAGGTAGTCTTGCTTTTGTATAAATTGTTTTTGGAGCATCTGCTTTGTCTTTAGAGCAAAGGCAAGGTGATCTATCTTGAATCTCTCTGTTACCTGTTAAGGAACAAGCTAAAGAAGTTATGCAAGGCTGCTGTCCATTTCTCATATATGTGCTGTTATTCTCTGCCTGGCCAGGTCAGGTGCAGAGCTCATCCTGTACATAGAAAACCAGTCCTGGGCTTGACCTGAAATTACCTAAAGCTGCAGGAAATGTTCCATTTGTCTTGGTTATTAGTAGTTGTGTCCTAAGCTTCACGTGGCTGTTGCTTCTTGCAGAGAAGTAAGATAAGGAAAGAGGCTGGAGATAAACATAAGGGAGCTGAAAACAAACGCGAGGTGTTTATAAAAACAGGACCAATTTAGTGGTAGGATCTGTAGCACATTTCTGTTAATCCTTACTTAAGTTTCTAGTATAAAACAGGTAATTAAACTGTGATGAAACTTAACGTGTCTTGTGATGTTTCTGCCAAAAAAAAAGGTGATCTCTTGTTTTCTCTTCATATTAATACCCGTGTTATGTCTAGCTGGGTGCTTTGAGATTTGTGAATAACCAAGAGGTATTGTGAGTGTCCTGTATCTTCTTTTGTCGCTAAATCTGAATGTCATCATCTTCCTGTCTTGCTGCAACTGCTCAGGTACTCGCCCTCACAAGTGCCCAGACTGCGACATGGCCTTTGTGACCAGTGGAGAGTTGGTTCGGCATCGCCGCTACAAACACACCCATGAGAAACCCTTCAAATGTTCAATGTGCGATTATGCTAGTGTGGAGGTATGTGAGTTAATTGTTACAGTTCTGAATATTCGCTTGTATAGTTTAAGGCTTGTTCACCATCTGTTACAAGCTCTGCTCTTAGGCATTTCCTCCTTGGCCATTTAAAAAAAAAAATCTAAGCAAAAAAATTATAAATCAGGTCTGTTCTTGGAAACAGTTAATGAGAAACTGGTTTGAGAGCACTGAGAGCACAATGAGATCCTAGATGACTTCCATTTCCTTTGTTGGTGACAATAGTTGTTACTGGTTTTGCTTTTTTTAATTGGTCTTAAAGGTGATGAAAGGAACTGTAGTGTGCTCCATGTTGAAGGAGGCAGCCGTCTCCTGAGTAGGATGCACTCTGCAGACAGTTTTAGAAACATGTATTCTACACATCTGTTTATGCTGTTAAGGTGACTGTAGCCAAAATTAATGGCCCTTTGCCTGAATATTACTGAAAATCACCTTTGCTGCTATCTGCTGGTTGTTGAATTTGCTTAAGTAAACAAAGCTTGTTTGAATGCTTTCCCCAGTGCAGTGCTGTTACTGATGCTGCAGAACAACTTTTGTGTTGTAATAGGAATTGTACGGCATGATGGGGATAAGAAATTAGAGCAAGATATAAGCAACATGACTTAAAATATGGGACGTGTGCAGTGGAGGAAGGGTACAGTGGGAGATGTTGAGCAAGGGATTGTGTTTATCTCCCTGAGCTGTGACTGCAGTGCTGTAATTTTGGGCCCTGTGGTTTCGAGTGCTGAGTAAACTGCATTTGCAATGATTTTTCATAGTATGTGTTAAGAAAGAACGAGCAAATTGGTCTTAACGTGAGCTTGTGCTGCATTTTGTGGACAATGGTTGTTGATTATGCAGCATGCTCCTACTTGAGCAGAAAATTCCTTATGCTGATTTTTTTAACCTGGGTTCTCAAGCCTTCTAGATAAAAGCAGGAGAGCAAAAGAATGAAGTCACCCTGTTGATTGTAGGTCTAGACTTCAGTTCTTCTTAGCAAGAATTTATCTTCTATCTCAAAGTAAATGGAGAACACTCAAGAAAGCACCCTCTGGAGAAAAATGTATGGTGTGGGGGGACGTTACGCTCTTCCCCCACCATCCAATATTCTCCTTAGGTGCTTTGGTTTCCCAGAACATTTTATTGTTTCTCTCCAGGGTAGTTTCAAATTTTAGCATGTCCTCAAACAACGACATAGTTGATACCAGTAAGGAGCACAAAACTCTAAATGAAGCTGTGCTGCATGTGGGAAGGACAAGGCTTGTTTGTGAATGAGGTTGGCAGATGAAGTACAATGGGAGAGAGGGAGTGGTTATGTGCTGCATGAGAGTGGTATTGAAACATGCTTGCTTATATTTGTTTTAGTGACAAGGTAAAATGAAAATCTTTTTCTTGACTTGTACTTCTGGAAGTCTGACCTGCTCATCTATGCTAACTTCAGTCTTATTCTTGGCTTTCAGGTTAGCAAATTGAAACGCCACATTCGTTCTCACACTGGGGAGCGTCCGTTCCAGTGCAGCTTGTGCAGCTATGCCAGCAGGGATACTTACAAACTGAAGAGGCACATGAGAACCCACTCTGGTATTGTTGACGTGGTTTTTTTTTTTTGGTTTGTTTCGGTGTCAGATTGCTGAGACTGTGTAATGCATGGTGACACTCTTAATTGAAAAAATAAATACTTTCTATTTAATATAAAACCTTTATAGAGTCTATAGCTGAAGAGTATGCGCCATAGTTTATAAGCACTTTAAATAAAATTCATAAAATGTTAGTAATTACTACACTGAGAAGTGAGCTTGGAGGATCCAGTTTCAATGTAAGGTGTTAAAATATGTCCCCTTCTAGTAGGAAAAGAAGACATTTCTTCTATTATTAGTGTTCCAGTTAAAGGTTAGAGCCATTTTCAGTTTCATAACTGTGTAGTTATAAATGCATCTCATGTCTGTAGTTCATAAAGACCCTGATTTTTTTTTTCTTTGATAGAAATAGCATTTTTTAGCACAGAATGTTATTGGAATGCCAGGTTGATGATACCCTAAACCTGAAGGGGGAAGAACTGCCCTTGCATGTACATAAGTATTCAGAAACCTTCCCTCCCCCCCCCCCCCCCCCCCCCCCCAAAAAAAAAAAAAAATAAAAATCTGATGCTACTTGGTTTTTTGTGGCAGTCAGCAGGTAGTCTTCCAGGTATTTCCTCAGGGTATGAATTTAACTGATTTGCTTAAAGAGTGGACTTGAGTTTCTTTGTATAAAGATGCATAAAAGAACTAAAACTTCCAAAGAGACATTGAGATCTTTCTGTAGTTACTATTTCTATCTTCTAGCTGTCTGTTGAGAGTTTGAGAGGTTCGGGGCTTCTTGGTTAGATCTTTTTAATAAAAGTACTTGTGCTATTTTTTTCTTTCTGCTACTGAAGGAGAGAAGCCATATGAATGTTACATCTGCCATGCTCGCTTCACTCAAAGTGGTACCATGAAGATGCACATTTTGCAGAAGCACACAGAGAACGTGGCCAAATTTCACTGTCCTCACTGTGATACTGTTATAGCAAGAAAGAGTGACTTGGGTATGTATCTCTGAGAAGCGGTCATTTGGTGAAAATAACTACAAAAGACTTCCCCAAAATTAGAGTTCAAGTAAGCCAACTGCTGTCTGCTTTTTAACCTAATAGTTCTGATAACTCCAAAATGAAGCATAGGCTTAAATGTGTGGCTTGTGATACACACTTAGCTTACCATAACTGCTGCAGACTGAGAACGTTCTGTTTCTTTTCATTACTTGAAAGCGTAGGATGCTTTCCAAGTGTACAAGGCAAGTTACTATTTTCAGGACTATAGATGTGAGGCATTTATTGAATTTGGACTAATATTACAACTACATGTGGATTAGGTTTGAGAAACCAAAAAGTCAATTGGCTTGACCTCCTCCATGTCGGAGGCCATTACATTTCATCCATATACATCTGACTGAGCTAAAAGGCTTGAATTTGAATAAATACTTTCATTTTCCAGGAAGTGGAGCTGTGTGCCACAGACAGAATAGGAGACAGAGTTGCCACAAAAGCCCTGAGTCCTTGCAGTAGCAGTGTTGATCTAGTGAGCAGTGATTCCAGCAGGCAAGCTCTCTGATGTACAAGAAGGTGAAAAATAATATCATGCCCAGAGCAGCTGAGAAAGAAGAAGCCACGATTTGGCAGAACTTTCAGTCTGTAAGCAAAATAAGCAAAATATCAACCATGTAATGGAAAGGCAGGCTCCCTTCCAATAAAGAAGAATTTGAAGTGCTACAATGAGAGGCAGTTTGAGTGGATGGCAGCCAAATGATGTCAGGTGTCTCCCAGAGCAAACAAGAACTGGTTTACAACAGAGAAAAACTGATGTTAACTATGAAGAATCTTTCTCCTAATAATGGTTTAGTCTACAACAGGTTACCTTGTGCAGCTGTGGTATGCTCTTAGTTTGAGTAGTTTAAAGGAGTTGCTAAAACCTCTCTTGAGGATTATGTGCTGGTATCCTCATTGCCTTCTATCCCTGTCACTTTGGCTTCCAGTCTTTCAGAAAATCCTGTTTCCCAACCTATTACCTGGCTTCTGGCTGTATTCAGGCAATTCAGAGTAGTCTTAAGTCTCTTGTGGACTGTTATGTTTTACTTAAATAATCTTCATTTGTTACATAAATTTCACTAACAAAAACTCACATTGCACCGTCCTCCAAGGGAATCCTTGTGGACAGATACTGTCAGCATCAGACCTGGTTGCTGATGTCCCTGTTGTCTGTTGTGTTTTGAGATTAGTGTAGATGGCTTGAAAAATCATCTAAGATGCATGCAGAGCTTTTTGTGTATAATAACTTAAGTTAAAAAACAAACAAACTGTACATGGCATAACATCAAATGGAATTGCACTATGTGAACATTGATGACTACTAATGAGTAAATCAGAATTTAACCGTGGGAAAACTTGGAGATTTTCTGCAAGACCTTTCTGTCTAGAAATTGTTCTAGTTGCTTTTACTTACATATCTTTCTTTTTTGGTAGAATCCTAAATTAACTGTTCAGTCGCCTGACTTGATTAAGGAATATGTGGAGGGAATAATGCTAAGGGACCGCAAACTTGTCTCTTCTATGTTTGGAAAGCCATCGTGGTTAAAGCCTCTGTTTCTTTGCTCCTAGGTGTTCATTTGCGAAAGCAGCATTCCTACATTGAACAGGGCAAGAAGTGTCGCTATTGTGATGCTGTGTTTCATGAACGCTATGCCCTCATACAGCATCAAAAGTCTCACAAGAACGAGAAGCGCTTCAAGTGTGACCAGTGTGATTATGCGTGCAGACAGGTAAGCTGGTGGGACTGGCACCCTTTCTGAGCACTGGAGCAGGAGATAACAACAGGAGGTAGAAATCTTAGCTGTTAAGTTTGACTGTCAAGATCAAATAAGCTCTCCCCTTTTGAAGGGTGTGAAGGAAAAGTTTGGTGGCCTGTGCTGCTTGGTGTAGTGCTTCCCCCCTGTAGAGCAGTACCTTCTAAGGCAGATAAGTCACAACCTTTGTGTATCTGTTGATGAAGTAATAAGTCTGTATAGGATGGCAGTAGCTAGGACCGTCCGTTGAGATGTTCTCACATTCCTGCAGAACCATCTTTTTCTGACGCTGCTCTTAAACTAAATTTTGGCTTCTTTGTGGCTGAAAATCATCTCATCTGTTTTTGTATGAGTTACTTAAGTTACTCTTGCTGTCTTGATTGTTCCTGTCAGGAGCGGCACATGGTCATGCATAAACGGACCCATACTGGAGAAAAGCCTTACGCCTGTAGCCATTGTGATAAAACCTTCCGTCAGAAACAGCTCCTTGATATGCACTTCAAACGATACCATGATCCCAACTTTGTCCCTGCTGCCTTTGTCTGTTCCAAGTGTGGTAAAACATTCACTCGCAGGGTAAGGGAACATACTGGTTTGAATTACAGATTTTTTTGGTGAGGCTTGGTGGGGGGAGAGCAGGGGAACGATGACATATTTACCCACAGGGAAAGGTCACTGAGATACAGGCCACGACACTGCCCTTTTAAACAGAACAATTCTTAGACAAGACCTGGTATAACTCAGAATTAGTACTGTTGTGCACTAGCACTGACATTGCGAACAAAGTGAAAATTCAACTTTACGAATAAAAGTCATCTTTGTGGGCCTCCTCTGGACCTGCTCTAATAGACCCATCTTCTTCTTGTGCTGGGGCCCTGGACTGGACACAGGACTCCAAGTGGGGCCTCACAAGGGCAGAGCAAAGGGGCACAGTCACCTCCCTTAACCTGCTGGATGCTCCTGTGGTGATGCAGTTGGCACACTGCTGGCTCATGTCAAGCTTTTCAAATCCACCAGAACACCCGAATCCTTCTCTGCAGGGCTGCTCTCAATGAGTTCTCTTGGTCTGTCCTCATGTCTCATTACTGTGAACCAGGTGCAGCACCTTGCACTTGGACTTGTTGAACCTCATTAGGTTCACGTGGGCCCAGTTCTCCAGCTTGCTCGGGTTTCTTAGTTAATCGGAAGTTGTCAGAAATATGTTTATAAATACAGGACCAGAACATTTGATCCTATTTTAATGTATGTTGTGTTTTTTTGTTCTTTTCCTTCTTTTCCATGGAGTAGAACACGATGGCCAGACATGCTGATAATTGTTCTGGCCTAGATGGTGGGGAAGGAGAGAATGGGGGAGAAACAAAGAAGGGCAAACGTGGCCGAAAGAGGAAGATGCGCTCTAAGAAAGAAGATTCCTCTGATAGTGGTAAGAAACAACTCAGTACATTCTGAGAGTTAGACACCTGTGATTCACTCTTTGTTAGCTGTTAATTTGTCCACTTGGCAGGTTTGTTTTGGTACTTGAAAGGCTTTTATCTAGTTGGTAACAAAAAAATAATGGTATGTGGCCAGGTACAGAAATGACTGCCTGTAGTGGATCGTATGGATTCTGCCATCCTGTGCTCTTCTGAAGACTGTGCAGTTGAAAAAACTCAGTTCCTGCCCTGCCTGCTTTTGTTGTGTTACATTCTCTGGTAGTGTTTTTAGTGTCTGTGGTGGTTTTACTGTGCTGGGCAGCTAAACCCCACAACCACTCTCTCACTCCCCCTCTGTTAGATGAGGAGGGGGAGAAGGAAAGCAAAGAACAACTCACGGGTTGAGATAAGGATAATTTAATTAAAGGGAAATAATAATAATTAAATAAATAAAGATTATTATGAACTAAACAATTTAACTAAAGGGAAATGAAAAGGGAAAGGGGAAAGGGGAGGGGGAAAGGGAAAATAAAAAGAAGGGAGGAAAACAAACAAACAAAATAAATGAAGGCTATATGGAAGTCCAGAGGAAAGAAATTACTCTCTACTTCCCACAAATGAGCGATGATTGACCACGTCCTTGAAGCAGGGCCTCAACGCACGTAGCCGGTGTTCAAGAGAAGCACCGACGTCTTCCAGACGAGAGCCCACCCCTCCCCTCTTCTTCCTGTTTCCACCTTTTATTGCTGAGTGTGACACCACATGGTATGGAATATCCCTTCGGTTGGTTTAGGTCAGCTGCCCTGGTGATGTTTCTCTCCTCACTTTTTGCCCACCCCCTAGGAGGGTTAGAGAAAGGCCCGATGCTGTGCCACTGCTGCTCAGCAGTAGACACAACACTGGTGTGATACCACTGCTGTTCCAGCTACAAGGGCAGAGTACGGCACTGTATGGGCTGCTGCCAGGAAAGTTAACATTCCAGCCAGACCCAGTACAGTGTCCCAGAAGAAACTCAGTGTTTCTCTGTTACGAAATGCCACATGCTCCCACTTTACTGCTACAGGATAGCATGCGGCATGTCCAAACAACCCCAGTGTTGGGTTAGCTTGGCTTCTTCTGTGGGAAAGGGAAGGGAGCACACAAGAGAGTGGTGGAGAGAGTGCTGGCAATTGATGGACTCCTACAAAAGGCCTGCTGAGCCAGTTAAAGGGTCAGGAAGCTGGTGGTGTCTTCCACTTAACAGATGTCGTTGCAGATACACTGGTATTGAGAAGATGGTCACTGAGGGGCTCTTGGACGTGCTGGCCGGCATGCCAGAAGATGGGTTGGGTGTAATTCATAATAGGGTGGCTTTTTTTTGGCTTTTGGTATTTGTAAGCTTCTCCAGAAGAGGAGCTGCTGCAGCAGACAAACTGCCTTCACTGTGGTATTCCTTGTGAAGGAAAAACTCCTAGCCTTTCCCCCTGATGGAGGGAAAACTGTCATGTCTTCAGCAAGAAAATCCAGATGGAGTCTAAAGACCAGCCAGCTCAAAGATGATTCTGCAAAGGCAGTGTTGCTCATTAGTCTTTCATCTGAAGTGCTTTCTGCAATTAACAAGGGGTGTAGGTTGAGGCAACAGGGATATGTTCTGGTGAATGTGCATCTGAAAACCTTACGTGGCAAACAGGTTTTACGGGAATTAAGATGGGTATGGTCAAACTGCTGGTTGTGCAAACCTTGACAGCAGAAACTCTGATTTCTGAAACTCATATTTGTACAGATTCTTGAAAAAGCGTTAGTCAGTTGGATAAAGCACATGTAACTAATTGATCATTTAAAACATGGAAACATCTTGGAGCCAGAAAGAGTAAAATCTTGATGGAAACCAAATCAAAACATGTTACAAATTAGATACTCCAGAATCGCATCTGATTTGTAGGCCTCCAGTAAATACAGAATCATAGAATCACTTAGGTTGAAAACCCTAATTTTATTTAGTTTGTATTGCCTGGGTTTCAAAACTGTTTTGGGGGAAGGTGGTCGAGAATCATGCTTGTTAGATGAACTGGTGAGTGCTGTATGACTGTGGCTGAGACAACTCCTCCATCCTCACATGAGTTGCCAAGTCTCGACTGACTTCTTCAGGAGTCATCTGATAGAAAAATAATTCACCAGTGTGAGCTGAGTAGCAGTATGAAAGAGGTTCCAACTACATTCTCTGCTGAGAATTGCAGAGTGCAGTGTTGTTCTTATCTCTTGATCTGCAGTTTCATGAGTTTCTGCAACTTCTACATTTCTAAGAATGGTGAGCAAAGCTATGGTGAAGCAGACCCTTGTGATGAAGCACTTCAGACAGCGAGTCTGATGGCTCTCCTGGGAGTGGCTTGGACGAGGTGTTTGTTCCTGAGAGTCCTTGGTTTGGGTTCCTGCCTGCTCTTGTGCAGGTGGCGCTGCAGTGGGCTGATGGCTCCTCTGATGGGCCTGGGAGTAGCCCAGCAGTGTCGTGTTTGGGTTCCCTATCTGGCCAATGTCTCTCTCTGAGCTCCTTCATGGGCTTTTATTGCGTAGTCTTAACATAGTCATGTTTCATTTTGCCTTTCTAAATGGCCATTTGTCACCCCTGACTTGACTCCTTTAGGATGAGGATTTGATGGTTTTCTGTAGTTAGGTGTTCTGTTCTTTAAACTGGAGATTTACCTGGAACAATGTTTCTTTTAGAGGAAAATGCTGAACCAGATTTGGATGATAATGAAGATGAGGAGGAGACAGCAGTAGAAATTGAGGCTGAACCAGAAGTCGAGCAAGAGGCTCCTGCGCCACCTCCCAGTAAGAAAAGAAGAGGAAGACCACCAGGCAAAGCTGCCACTCAAACAAAGCAATCCCAGCGTAAGTCACTGCTTGAAGCTCGTGTTACTCTTCTTGAACTGCTTTGTTCCTTGGATTTGGCAATTCTTACAAGAGAACTGATCCCCTCAAGTGAGCTAATTTAAAAAAATAAAATAACTGTACTTGCCTCTACTTTTCAAAGACCACACCGTTGGTTTGAAAAGAGTTACGAGGGTTTCCTTGTCATGAGGATGCATAATTGCTTCAGCCTATGCAAAAAGGAGAGGACTTTTTTTTTTTTTAAAGTATTATTTAAACTCACAGATGAGCAAACTGCTCTTTTTTTTCCCCTAGTTGGTGTGTGTATTAACGTACAATTACTGTTAAAGTAATTGTTAGTACAATCACCATGTTATTCTGACCTTTGCAGACTTTTGCAGGTATTACCACAAATTAACACACTTCAACCACAAGTGAACACACTTCAGGGCTGTAGTTCTGAGCATAGCATAAATGCAGGCAGTTTCAACTGCAGAGTTTTCTCATTAAGAATAAAAATCAATAACTCTGCAAAGTCTGAAATTCAAAAAAAAAAAAAACAAAAAAAAAAAAACAACAACACACACAAGACAACCAACTAGGAACAAAGCAGAAAAGGCAGATCTGTTCCTGCAGGGGGTGATGGCTCCCCAGGGCTTGGCTGTCTGCTCAGTGCTACAGATGTGTCCTTGTGGCCTTCCTAGAATAACCACCTGTGGAAGCATTTTGTGCTGACTCTCACTATTGTCACCAGACTCACCTAAATTTGAAGCTTTTCCTTGCACCATGAATGAAGAGAGGCTGATTGGATACACATCCAGACATTGGTGTAGCCTTGTTTGTGGATTACTCTGCAAAATCCCCTTTGTATAATGTCTTAAAGTTCCAGTGTACCTTATGATACTTGTGCTGGTAGCAAGTATTTATACAGAGGCAAGGAAACAGAAGGCTGATGATTAGATGAGTGAAGCAGAGTGAATCACTGCACTGATGTGGGAATGCCTTCATTGTGGGCCCCGCCTTCTCTTTCCATGCAAGAGTCTAAATGCCTACTAAAAAAAACATCTGATGAGACCAGCTCTGGAACAAGAACAAAAAAAAAGGTGTAGTTCTTCTCCCTCACCCTTTGCTTTCTGCCCTTCTAGCTGCAGCAATCATTCAGGTTGAAGACCAGAACACTGGTGAAATTGAAAATATTATAGTTGAAGTAAAGAAAGAACCTGATGCAGAAACAGTAGAGGAAGAGGAGGAAGCTCAGCCTGCTGTAGTGGAAGCTCCAAACGGAGACCTCACTCCTGAGATGATTCTCAGCATGATGGACCGGTGATGGAGGAAGACCACGCTGGATGACTGAACTGGCCTGGGCTGTGTTTAAGCGGCTCAAATCTATTTTTCCTTTTACCTTTTTTCTTGGCTTTGGGAAATGCATCATTTTAGACCATTTTACCAAACATACTGGGAAATAAAACTTCAAAATGATGTTAGAATGTGATTTAACTAGAACTTGCTGTTTTATGTTAGCATTACAGGATCATGGAACATTAGGAAATATTTTGGAGTCCTTGAGGGTTTCCTGTGAGGTGCTTGATTAGTTTTGCTCTGAACTGCATCGTAAACACGGTCCTTGGGCCAGCTTTACATGCAACAATTTTTATTATACAAAAGTGGAAGCCTTGACTAGAGTATGTGGTAAACCACTCCGGACTTGCCCTTCCAGTTCCCAGAGTCCTTGAGCCTCCTTCTCTCAGTAGTGTTTTTAACTGTAAATGCAGACTTGGGAGGGTTCTAGACTTTTAAAATGTTTTTTGCTTTTCCCCACTGACTAGCTCCGGTTCTCCAAGTCGGCTGCACACGGTAGTTTTGGCATGCTCCAACTGGTTTCTGTCCTTAATATGCTTTGCTTTCTGCAAAGCATTTCTGTAATGGTCAAGCTTGTAAATAACTTTTTTTTACATTTAAATCTTTTTCCATTAATTAAGAGGTATGCAAAAATGCAGTTTAAATAAACCCCAGTATTTTAATTCCTTTTGAACTAAGTGACAAGAAGATCGATAGAGTGTAAATGTTGGAAAAACTGTTGATAACCAATCACGTAGAGATGTACCCAGACTATTGCTTGCAGAACAACAGAAACCCACACATGAAATCTGGTTTTGAAATGCACAAAACTGGCATTTGAAACATGTATAATTAACCTTCTTTTTGAGTTATAACTTCACGACTACATTTTCTTTGCTCTATCTTGTAGTTGTATTTTGTGTTTATGAATCCTATGTTAAGGCAGAAGTGGTGATTTATAAGTGGGTCACTGCAGCCCTCAAAACCTGGGCCAGGAAATTTTAATAGGTCAGTAATTACACAATTTTGGATCTCTAATAAAGACAAAAAAAGGAATAATGTGAAATACAAATGATGCCTGTATATGAAACTGTCACATGTTAAAATATGTAAGCTTTTTATAGAGCCTCAGTCTTGCTGATTTCAAACAAATTTTTCTTCTATGTATCGCTTTTAAGAGAGCTATCAGTTTAGCTATCAGACTCTAGGTTGATGCATTTTTGTACTTAGCTGTACTGTGTGATATTTTTCATTATTTTAGGAAGCCAACATGGGAAAAAAATACTGTTATAAAATATGTAATGGGGTTTGAAAGCTGGGAAGGAGAATATACTGCTGTACAGCTAATAAATAATAATGGATTAACATGCGTGCTCACCGGCTGCTTTCTTTGGGCATAACAACTGCGTGAGCTGGCAGTGATCTCCGGACTGTAAAGCCCCTCCTGGAAGGATGCTGCAGGCCTGCCTGTGCAAACGGAGCAGCTGCTTACAGTGCACTGGGCTCTTCTCGTCGTGGGTGTTCCTCTACAGCGCGCTGAATGTGGGGTGGCAAGCTGCGAAATGAAATCGTGGCGTGCTGCTGTCAGTCACAGGTGAGTGTGCAGATAACCAAGCATCATTACTGTGGCGTAGGCAGTGCACGGAGCTACCTTACAGCAGCTCCCTTGTGTCCCAGGTGTCTAAGCTGCTCTGCTGGGGCCGTGTTTGGGCAATTTAGGTGTTTGCAGGGCAGAGGTAATGTAAAATGTGCTGGACTGGCTGCTCACTGACACTTGTATCATTTACAGCTTTAAGCAAGAAGTAATGTCAGGAGTGTTGAACGGGGTGTGTGGTGACTACCTATCACTGATCCCGAGATGTGGTCCTTCTTAAACTTGCAGAGCAAAGCTGTCTTGGGGTTGATGCCTGCAATCCAGAGGATGGGAGCTTATTTCAGCAGGTGGGAGATGTAAATATCAGGGCTCTCCTGTGAGGAGCCAGGTCTAGCAGCCGAAGTGGATAAACCCCAAAGCACTTCCTCAGCTGGGTAAGGAGCTTGCGTGCTCACGAACCCGAAGAGATACTTCAGACAGAGGCAGTGCTCCGAAGGAAATGCAATTTTGTGTAAGCCTAGAGCTAGGCGTGCCTTGTGGTGAGCCAGAAAGCTTGAAGGTGTCGGCAGCCGTAGTCCTGCGGTGTGTGCTGGTGTGATGGAGCAGGGATGTGCAGCCGTCAGGGGCTGTTGCCATCCCTCTGCCCTGTTCTGCTTGTGCTGTAGCAGCGGTGTGTATCGATGCCACGTCCCTGGGGTTGCAGTGAATGCTGTCAGTCTGCCTCCCGTGAGCCCAACGGCTAAGCCACGAGCTCTTAGGCACCGGGACTCGGGCTTCTGCTGCCAAGTGGAGCGTGGAAGATGTTTGGTGATGGCTTTAACTAGTGACCTGCGATGGTGCCCTGAGGAGCTGCGTGCGCTCTAGCAGAGGCCATCCTTGGTCTGCACGCAGTTTGTGCCTTGCACCCAGCCCTGAGTGACCCCAAATCCCAAGAAATCCCAAGGCTCATGCTGCCAGCTCTTCCCCCAGCTCCAGCAATAGCTGTGTGCGTGGCTGGGCTGAACGGAAAGGAGCCTGAGAGGTGTGTTTGGACAAAGACTGCAGGAACTGCTCCCGGCTCCTCTGCTGTGCTGACTGTGCTGTGTTTCTTGGCAGCTCCTGCCCCACGAGGCGCAGCCTGCTGCAGCAGCACGCGTGGGAAGCTGCGGCTGATCTCCAAGGGACCGCTGGCAACTTCTGCTCTGCTTTTTCCGAGGAAACGATTTCTGAGCAGCAGTAGTTAACGCAATAGGTAAGAGCAGCGTTCATGCACATGGAGTGGGCCTGCTAATTTATCAAAGACTGCTTTGGGTATTTTTTCCAGAGGCCCAAGCAAGGACTTCATGGTGATGGGAGCAATCACCTGTGACCCTCCTCCTTTTTCTCGACTCCTACCTCGCAGTCTGCTCAGCTGACCTGGTTTCCACATGCATGCTCAGTAACCAGCGCTGTCACACAGCCTGGTTTTCCTCATTTAGTTTGAGCTGGGTTTCCTGCCTCGGGCAGACACCTCTGAGAGCAAACCCTTCTCAGTGCTATTTCCAGGTGGGCAAGAGACAAAAAGCTGACTGGGATCGGTCACCTTGTCGTGGGCCCATCCAGCCTGCCTGACATCCTCCAAGGAGGCTGTGTGGGCAAAAAGTGAGTAGTGAAGGCCCATCTGGGCTGTGGTGAGGCCTTCAACGTGGCCTCCTCATAGCCAAACGGGAGTCACTCTGGAGTCAGTTTCCAGAGGCTGGAAAATTGGCTGGGCCACCAGTTTCATCATGGTCAGTGGTTGGAAAGCTGATGGTGGTGGTTCACAGTCCTCAGGGATCAACCCTGCAACCAGCACTGTTTAACATCTTATTAATTAACATCTTGTTAATGATCTGGCTGGTGTGACAGGTGGGGTCTCAGCAGGTGTGTGCCTGATGCCAAATGGAAGGGAGCAGTCGATCTGCTCGAGGTGGGACCAGAGGGACCTCAGCAAGCCTCGGGCTGCAGGGAACCTCCCGGAGCTGAGCAAAGGGATGGGGGTGGGCGCACCGTCCTCCCTCAGGACCTTCTTCCGAGTCCCTGGTAGCATCTGCTGAACCAACGCTGGGAAATGTTGTGTCTAGTGAAGTCCCACAGCACTGCACAGGACAATTTTCTACTCTATCCTGGACTGCTTCCTACCTTTTTGCCCAATCTGGAGCCTTCCTTAGGAGAGCAGAGTGGGGCTGGTGTGCCTAGTGTGTTAGCAGCTCCAAGGAGGCCACCCTAGTTCCTGTTTCTCATCCTCACTTTGGGGCAGCAGTTGGGTCTCCTGGTGTGAAATTTGGGGCATTGAGCTCTGGAGAAGCACCGCACCATGGGCACCAGCACCCATCTGCACCACCAACCCTTGGGTGCCCAACTCAAGGTGAAGGAGCTGGGCTGGCCTCCCCATGCAGGAAGCCTCTCTCTACACTCACCACCCATCTCCAGCCACCGGGGCAGAAACGTGTCCCCAAAAACCACCCTGGGGCCGCCAGCTGCAGGGCAAGAAGAGACCAAGGAGCCTCCAACTTGAGATTGCTGCTCCTGGCCTCCTCGGAAAGCTCGAGGGTGCTCCCCGGCGCGGGGTCTCGCAGGCTCTGCGTGGGCTGTGTCGCTCTCATCTCACATCTCTTGCTCGCTGGGTAAATCTTGCCTGACGGGGCAGGAAGAGGCACCGAGAGCTGGAAGGGGGAGGAGGCGCCGAGGCGGCAGCGCTGCCGGTTGGTAACCTCAGCGCTTCCTCCCGGCACCGTGCCCCTCGCCCCGAGCAGGGGCTGCGCTGGGGGATGCTGCCCTGATCCCACCGCCCGGCTCGCCCGAGGTCCCCGCCATGGCCACGTCCCCCGGGGGGATCCCCGCTGAGCTGCAAGGTAAGCAGCAGCCGCCTCGCCGCTCCTCCTGCCGCGTGGGTGCCCGCTGCTCTGCGGCCTCCTCGGCCCCGCAGGGCCAGCGGGAGCAGCTTTGGGGCTCCTCGGGGCCTGCAGTCGCTGCTCAGGGGGTTCTGAGCGAGTCCGCGCCTTCCTGCAAAGCCCGCTTCCTCGAGGATGCTGCCGAGGTCAGAAGCATCCCCGAAACCAGGCTGGTTCCTCCTGCTGGCCAGCAGGGTCTGGTGATGCCAAAGCCTTGGGCTGCCCCGGGCTCCTCAGGGAGGGATGTGAGAAACCTGCAGCTTTGGGGAAGTTCTCCTGCCTCCTGGGTTTGTTTGGAGAAATTAAAAATTCGATTGGGTAATTAGAAAAGAAGCTTGTGGAGGTCTGGAGGTGCTGCAGCCTCAGCAGCCCAACTGGTGCTTGCCGTGGTGAGGAGCAGCAGGTCACCGCAGCCCTGCTTCCCACCTCGACCAGGGTGGGTCCCTGGGGACGATGGGGACCTGCGTGGTTTGTTTTACTCTCCTTGGTTCCCTCGGGTGCGTAACCGAGGCAGCAGAGCTGCCGTGGGGACAGACCCACAAAGATAAATACCCCCGAGCGGGATGGCCGTGTGGAGAAGGGACCGGGCGAAAGCTTTCAGTCTGACGCTTACCCTCGGGGGATGTGCTGGGTGTTTGGTCCCTCTGGAAGGAGGGCGCGGGGCTGCTGCTGTGGGTCAGGGGAGTTGGATGCTCAGCGCTTCTTCCTGGCATGGGGAGCAGGGGGGTCTCCTTGGGCATGTCGTGCCACGCGCCCCAAGGGCACAGGGGTGCAGGAGAGACTCCCACACCGGTCTTTCCAGAGGGCATCACCGCCTTCCTGGGGGCAAAGAAGATCCTCCTGGTCAAGAGCGTCCAGCTGCAGGTGAAATCCAAGTACGACGACTTTATCTTGGTACGTGCAGCATCCCACACTGCGTCCCTCTGAGCTGGGGCTGGGGGCCCAAACCCACGGCACTCATGGGGACCCCACCACAGCCCCTGGCCCTGCTGCAGGCTGCAGACCTCGTTATCCGAATTCTGTATTTGCCTTGCTCCTCTCTCCCCTCGTACTGGCTGCGGAGGGGTGCAGGGCAGTGGCTCCTGCCTCACCCTGCTCCCATCCCACCCATCTCCCCCTGCCTCAGGTGCTGACGCCCTGGCGAGCCTACGTGGTGCCGGCGATGCTGCCGGTCAGGGTGAGTGCAGGGCCCCTGGGGTGAAGGAGGGGGCTCCAGGTCAGTGTGGGGCAGAGGGGGGGCACCCTTGGGTCCCTTTCTGTGTCCCAACCCTCTTCTCCCGCAGGTGCACAGCAGCTTCAGCTTCCTGGAGGTGAGGGACATCGCCGTGCGAGAGCCCAGCGTGGTGAGTGGCACCGTGCGGGGCGAGCCCGGCGCCCACCTCCCCGCGGGGACACCCACGGGTGCTTGGGGACAAGTGTGGGTGCAGCCCCGGCCGCTCCTGCTTGGCGGGGACAAGGTGATAAACTGTGGCTGGCTTAACCCAGGCGATGCCAAATTTAGCTGGGAGGTGTTTTAAACCCCGCTAATCCTCTTACAGCGAGGCGGCCGAGGCAGTGGGAGTGGAGCGGGATGGAGCGGGATGCCTGAACGGGGCGCCAGGGCCCAAAGCAGAGCTGTGGTCCCCTTTAGCATCCTGTATTCGTTGTGCTCGCTTTCAGAAAGAACAGGCTGGGCACGGGGGAATGTGATCTGTTTGGGATCAGGCTGCAGGTCTGAGCTCCGGGAGCTGGGGTTGGAGAGCAGGAGCCAGGCTCGGGGGCATCTGGAAAGCCCGGAGGCTGTGGTCCCAGCAGATCGCTGCCATCTCGCTCCTGCGGCTCAGCCAGCCTGTAATTAAATCACGGAGCGTGTTGCCATGGGACCTGGGAGGAGCCGGGAGCTAAAAAAGCCTGGAAACTCAATTAGAGAAACTCGGGGAGGAAACCTCCGTCAGGGGCTGGCTGGCGCAGCAGGGCAGCGAGGGAGGTTTGTCAGGACTGACGTCCTGCAGTTTCTGCTGATCAAACCCTATTCTCCCCCTGACTGTTTTGGGATGGCTAAACAGTAGCTAAACTTGAATTTTGGGGGCGGATCGATGCTGTATTCTGGCACATCACATCGTTAATGAATTCCACGTTCTCAGCTGTACCTGTGCACATGGCTGGGGATGCGAGCAGAGGCCGGGTGTTTGGTTGCTGTCACCGCTGTCTGTGGGTTTTGGGGATGCTGGCGGTGTTCTCAGGCATCTCCCATCCTTTGGCCTCTGCAGGTTGTCATAGAAACGGACACGTCCCCTTACTCCTTCCGGCTCATGTCCTTCGACGACGTGGAGCAAGTTGTCATCCACGTCACCATGTCACTGAAGAAGGTCTTCCCAGACTCATCCCCTGGGTGAGGGTCCTCTGCTCCTTGGGGTTGTCCTGTAGGGACCAGAGGGTTCAGAAAGGTCCAAAAAACATCTGCTGGGTCCTTGTGGTAGGAGAAAGCCACGCTGATGGAGGCCAAATGAGCTCCCTGTTCCCCGAACATAGTGGGATGAATGCTTTTGGTCATCCTCTGGGCTTGGCACACGACCTGTGGGGATGCTCTCCTGGCAGCCCACCGCCACGCTGTCCCTGGTCCTTCCCCTAGGACGCTGCTCAAGAACTCGCCCCCCAACCTGTACGAGAGGATCCGGAGGGTCACGGACTCGCTGGAGGAGATGCTGCAGAGCAACCAGGGGCCCTGCGGTGAGCACACACCCAGACCCAGGGCTGGAAGCTGGGGGGACACAGCTCCCCAAAAAAAGGGGCAGGACAGGCAAGGGCGAGGGATGTTCCCATCCACCTGGTACGATGTTGCTGCAGAACCAGCGGCTTCTTCTGCAGCCCGATTTGGAGCAGGAGCTTTTAAGGCTGCAGAGGTTTTAGAGGGAGGAGGGTTAGAGCAGGATGCAGGGACGAGGAGGTGGTTGCTGAAAAGATGATGATGTGGGCACATCTCCTGGCATACCTCTCTTACTGTTACATGCATTAATTTCTCAAGCGATGGGGTCATCGTAAGGGGGAAACTGGGCATCGGGGTGACACTGGGGTTGTGAGGCCGGGGCTTTGTGGGCAGCAGGAAAGCAGAACGTGCCAGGGGAGCCACCACAAGCAGCTGGGAGCAGCGGCTCCACCATCCAGGGAGAGCCCCTGCCTTCATCCTGCTGCTTTCTGCCCTCCCCGGGGGTCCTCCCCCCGTGTTCTCCTTGGGAAGCAGGGCTCACGGTGCCACCTTCTCTTTGCAGGTGGGTTTTCAGAGACCTACGCCGCCTTATGCGATTACAACGGCTTTGTCTTCCGCGAGGAGGTCCAGTGGGTGAGCTGCTGGGTCCCTTTGCTCTGGCTGGCGTCCTCGCGGGGCTGGTGACATCCCAGGGTTGGGGCTGGGGCTTGGCTGCCTTGATGGCCAGGGGACTTTTTGAAGCTCTGAGGCACCGCAGCCCTTCCCAGGAGCTGGCGCTGAGCTCTGTCCGTGTGTCTGTCCCCTCGGACAGGACGTGGACAACATCTACCACGGCCAAGACTGCCGGGAGTTCAACCTGCTGGACTTCAGCCACCTGGAGAGCCGGTGAGTGCCTCGGCCAAGCTGCACGGCACCCTTTGCCTTGCCACCACTTGTCCCCAAGGGGCAGGGGTCACCGGGTGGCACGTCGCGCTCCTCTGCTTGTCTTCAGAGCTTTCATCACCCTGCACCTCAGGGAGGACACATCTGCAGCCTGTGCTTGTCCTCCCACTGCTAGAAGCCCTGTCCCGTGGGGCACGAGGCCGGGCAGAGTTCATTTTTAACACACAAACGAGGCAGGCAGCCCGTTACTGTTACGGGGGCGTGAGCTGAAGGCCTCATCAGCCAGGCGTTTCCCCATGCAAAGCAGCCGGCTCCGCTCGCAGCTGCGAGGCTTTGCACGGCTCAGAGGGCTTGCAGCCCTGCTGCGTCCCCAGATTGCTGTTATGGCACGGGTTAGCACCTCGTGATGGGGCCACAAACTCCAACCCTGCCCGGAGACACGTGCGGGGGCTGCGGGGATGGCTGCTGACACCCTCGTCCCTGTGTCCCCGCAGGGATGTGGCGCTGAGCGTCGCGGCCTTGTCCTTCAACCTGTGGTTCACCAAGCTCTCCTGCAAGGACTTCAGGCTGGTGAGTGCATGCGTGTGCGCCGAGCCCTCTGTCCCCGACAGCCGTGCCGGGACCTGAGCGGCTTTGTCCCCTGCAGAACCAGGAGATTGCCGAGCAGCTGCTGTACATGCTCAGCAAGTCGGTGACGCTGGAGGAGCTGGCACTGGAGAGCAGCGGGCTGAGATGGTACGGGGGGGCCTCGCTTCCCCATGGGGGCCTTGTGGTGTTGCTGGATGCGCAGGGAACCCCCTGCCCTTCCTTCTGCTGCTTTGGGGGCTGCGTTGCCAAATTCTGAAAATGTCAAAAGTTTGGGTGCAGCGCTTCAGCAGCTGGCAGGACGAGCTCCTGCCGCCCAAACTGGAGGCTGGAGGGTGGGGGTGGTCATCCCTGGTGCTGCGGCAGGGAATTTAGGAACGTGGGGGTCCTTGGGTGGGGGAAAGGCTCTACTTGTGCATGGAGCCGGCATGGTGGCACATCCCTGTAAGGCCATGGGGTGGTGGCTGCATCTCCTGGGGGTGTCCTCCTCCCCGCAGCGACTTTGCGCAGAGGATGGCCCAGGCGCTCAGCAGACACCCCGACTCCGTCCTGCACACCATCAACCTCGCCGGCAACCAGCTGGAGGACAGAGGTACCTGATGGCACCAGATCAAGCCCACGCGAGATATTTATCTCTATATCCCAGCCCTCTGTCCATCCCGGGGTCACCATGCCCGCGGTGGGGCCCACGCTGCCCCACTTGTTCGTGGTGCGGGCACCCAGGTGCTGAGGGCTTCTGCTCTCACCAGGGGTAATTGCCTTCAGCCGGTACTTTGAGAAGAGACCCAAGGGTCTGCAGAGCCTCAACCTGGCCAGGACGATGCTTGCTGCTAAAGGTACATCCAGGCTGGGCTCCTGGAGGGGCCGTGGGACCCCCTGCGAGGCCGTGCTGCTGCCCAAAACCCATCTCCTCCTCCCCCCGTGCAGGGATGAGCACGCTGTGCCAGGCGCTCGCAGCCAACGAAGCCATCGGCTCCTCGCTCCGGCACCTGGACCTCTCGGGGAACCCCGGCAGCTTGGCGTTGGAGGACACCACCGTGAGCATGGGGCAGCGCTGCCGGGGTCTGTGGGGTGGGTGGCGTGGTCCTGGGCGAGGTGCTGAGCCCTCTCTCCTGCAGAGCCTGCAGAGCCTTCTGGGCCGCTGCGCCTCGCTCACGCACCTCAGCCTGGCTGCCACCGACTGCTCCCTGGACACTGTGAGTCCAAATCCGCTGCCGTGGGGCTCAGCACCCTGCCCTTTCTGGTCCATCTTGGGGTCGCGTGCCCTGTCTGAGCGGTGTTTCTCCTCCCCACCACCCCACAGCTCTTTGGGGCGCTGGTCCGAGGATGCTGCGCCAGCCTGGTCCACCTGGACCTCTCCAAAAACACGTACTCGCACCGGTGAGCCCCGGGTCACAGAGGGGAGCAGGCGGGCGGCTGGGGATGGTGAGGTGATGCCATTTTGTGCCCTCCCCTTCCAGGAAGGTGAAAGCCGTCCCTCCTGACATCAAGCAGTTCTTCAGCCAGGCCCGTGCGCTCAGGCACGTCTCCGTGGCGGGTACCAAGCTGCCTCCAGATGCCGTCAGGTGTGGGATGGGGATGGGAGCCTGCCAAGGGGGTGGGTTTGGGGTGGATGCTGTCTGGGGCTTTGCTGGGATGTGGGATGGGGCTGCGAGGGGCAAAGCCCGCGTTGCCCATGCTGATGGGTGGCTCTGGGGACCTTTCCAGGGCCATGCTGCAAGGGCTGGCGTACAACAGCCACGTCAGCGACCTGCACCTGGATCTTAGCAGCTGCGAGGTGAGGGAGGGCACCCATGGGTGCCATGGGTCCGTGTGACCATCCCGACAGCAGGATCTCTTTTGTGGGTCTCCCCTTGTGCTGACATCTGTTTGCTCCCAGCTGAGGTCGGCAGGGGCCCAGGTCATCCAGGATCTCATCCCCGACGCCAGCGCCATCAGCGACCTGGATCTGTCTGACAACGGTGGGTTGCCCTGTCTGCACCCAGGGGAGGTTCTCCTGCCTCAGGCTGCTCCCCAGAGGCCAGCTTGGATCTGTGGGTGTGTAGGACAGGGTTGGAGTCCCACCAGGCACCCTTATGTTCATCCTGACCTGCTTCCCTTGCCTGGCCACTCAGAGGATGTGCTGGTGTGTCCACCAGCATCAGGGGGTGCTGCCCCTCCTGCCTCAGGATCTGCCTAAAATTGTCACCTCACGTCCCTCGTGCCACAAACCTCCTCAGCTTGCTTCATCCAAAGCAGTCTGATGTTGCTGGCTCAGGTTTTGAGGCTAGGTGAGACATGGGCTGCATCTCACCCCACCTCTCCACGGGAATTTGCTGTTTGCTGCTGACCTTGTCCTGCCTCTGCAGCCATGGGGCTATGGGAGAGCCACCCTAATTATTGCAGAAATCAATTCTGCTGCCTCTTTAATTTCACCTAAAAGGCCACAAAGCTTAAAGCGACCTTGCTGAAATCTCACAGCAGCTCACACAGCGTCTCTACAGCCAGACGCCTCTAGGAAAGCTGAGGTGTTTTGGGTCGCTCAGAAACTCATCCTGCTCTTGGTCCCCCTGGCTCACAGATGCTCCAAAACTCGCTGTTTTAACCAAAATGCCAAGCTTCCCCCAGATGTGTTTATGGGAAGAGGGCCAGGGGCTGCACCTTTCTGCTGTCCCATGTGGTGGCTCTGTGAGGGTCCCTGTGGGGACCACGGTGCCACCTCGGTGCTCCGGAGGGCCGGGAGCATCGCGGCGTGCTCGTCTCTCGCAGGCTTCGACTCCGACATGGTGACGCTGGTGCTGTCCATCGGCAGAAGCAAGTCCATCCGGCACGTCTCGCTGGGGAAGAACTTCAACATCAAATCCAAGTACGTGCGGGTGGCGGCACCTTGTCCCCAGGCCGGGAGCATCCCCTGGCGCCGTGCGCCCTGAGTGCGCGTGTAACCGCCCGCCTCTCCTGCAGGGACGGGCTGCTGGACGTCCTGCACCGCATCGTCCAGCTCACCCAGGAGGACGACTGCGTGAGTATCACCCGTCCCCATCCACCCCCAACCATCCCACCTCTGCCCGGACCTCGGCCAGCGAGCAGCCTCCATCCCCGGGGCCGCCCACGTGTCCCCACCGCGTGGCTGCAGCTCCACAGGGCGAGCGGGTGACGGGGACAGCCACCTCTCCCCCTCCTCCTCTCCCACCCAGCCCCTCCAGTCCCTGTCTGTGGCCGAGTCGCGCCTCAAGCTGGGAACCAACGTCCTGCTGAGTGCCCTGGGCAGCAACACCAGCCTCACGGCGCTGGACATCAGCGGCAACGCCATGGGCGACACCGGCGCCAAGATGTTGGCCAAGGCCCTGCAGATCAACACGAAGCTCAGGTAGCAGCAGGACCACGCAGAGCTCCTCCTGGGGGCTGTTTTCCCCTGGTGGCTGTGATACGATGGCCCTGGTGGGGAAGCTGATGCCACCAGAGGATGGTCCTTGTGACAACAAGCCTGGTCCTGGCTGTGCTGTGACCATATCTCGCTCTCGTGACAACCAGCTGTGCTGGTGACATGCGTGGTGACACGCAGAGGGCAAGGGAGCAGCTGGATCTCTGTACCTGCAGGGTGGCCCTGTCCTAGCTCTTGGCCACCTTTTTGCATCTGCATGGTCCAGGAGGCTACAGCTGGACCCATGCAGTCACTGCCTCACTGGGCTCTGTCATCCAGATCCTAAAATGTCCCTTTTTGACCGCGTTGTGTCTGAAAAGGGAAGGAGGCTGCTGAGGACAGAGCACAGGCAAGGCTCATTCCTGTCCTCTTTGCAGGACCGTGGTTTGGGACAGGAACAACACAACTGCCCTTGGCCTCCTGGAGGTGGCTCAGGCTTTGGAGAGGTAAGGAAGGAGCAGCCTGGTCCTCCTGACCCGCTGCCACCGTGCAGAAGAGACTGTCCCCAGCGTGTCACTGTCCCCAGGGCCTCATATCCATCCCCAGGCGCATTGCTCACAGTACCAGGGGTTGTAAGCAGGGTCCAAGCAAGCTTCCATGCAACCTGCAACCCCTTGGGTGGTGGCACTTCAGTTCTTGTCTTGGCACCTTCAGGGCTTTGGAGCTGCCTGTGACCCAGCTTTCCCCAGCCCCATCCCATGAACCATGCCCCAAACTGATCTGCTGCTTGTGGGGACCTGGAGACCCCATGCTCCTCTCCCTCCTTGCCATGTAGGATGGGTGGAAATCATCCACCTGCCTGGGCTGCTGTGTGGCCGTGTAGGTGCTCTGGGGGTCTGAAGAAAGAAGACTTGGTCTGGTGTGGGTGGATGGAGAGCATGGGTCCTTACACCCCCATCGGGGTTTGCTGGTCCACTGATGGTTTGTCCATCCCCAAAGCCGGACCTGGGTGGGCTCGGGACCTCCATGGGATGGGACCTACATGGGACAGTCCCCACCACGCTGCCGTGGTGAGGTCCCTGCCACGCGGGGCAGTGCCCCCTGCTCACCCCATCCCTTCCCCGGCAGGAACTACACCCTCAAGTCCATGCCCCTGCCGATGAGCGACGTGGCGCAGGCGTACCGCAGCAACCCGGAGAGGACGGAGGAGGCTGTGCACAAGGTGGCGGGACACGGGCTGGGGTTGGGGTCCGGGGAACAGTTCTGACCCCTGACACCCACCCACCCATCCATCCATCCATCCATCCATCCATCCATCCATCCATCCTCCTGCTGCAGCTCCAGTCCTGCCTGGCGAGGAACCAGATGCGCCGCGCGCTGCCCGCGCAGACCTTCCGTCTGCAGCAGGGCATCCTGGCCTCCTCCTCCGAGCAGGTGACGCTGCCCCGTCCCTTGTCCCCCCATCAGGGATAGCCCTGAGCACCGCGGGCAGGACGGGCAGCCCGCCCCGTCCCTGCCGTGCAGGGGAGCTGGCGGCGACGCTCGGGTTCCCCGCGGGTGACGCAGCTCCTCCGCTCGGCTCCAGATGGTGAACGAGATCTGCCTGAGCCTGCAGAAGCACGTCGACATCCTGAGCTCCTGCCCAGGACGGGAGGTGGAGGCGGACATCCTCTGTGCCGAAGAAGCCATCAGGAACGCCAACCTGGCCGTCAGCGTGAGTCTGCTGCGCGCCGGGGTGGGGAGATGGCCCCAAGGGCTCGGATTTGGGATCAAAGCGGTTTATTGACTCATTAACGGTGTGATTAACCAGCAGTCAGTGAACATCGGTATCGTCAGCGTGATAGCTGCGTGTGAGCTTGCAAAATGTTAAAGAACAGCTACAAAATTTGAACCCTTTTCTGTAACAAGTCCCAAAATGTCCCAACATCCCTCTCCAGCACGGGGGTTTCCCTGCTTGCCCACCCCTCTTGCAGCAGCTCCGGGGACCCCCACTTCAGCAACACCCCTGGCCCATGGCACCCATCCTCACTTCTTGGGCTCGGCACTGGTGGAGGCCCCAGCACGCTGCTGATGCAGGGGATGCTCCCCATGGATTCAGACCTCCCGTGGCTGAGCAGTGCAAGGGTGAGGTGCTGTGGGATGTCCCATGCAAGCTCTCTCCCCGTCGCAGATCTTGCCCCTGTTGTACGAAGCAGGGAACACCCCGTACCAGAGCGGGAAGCTGCAGCACAAGCTGGAGTGTCTCACGGAGGAAGCCTCGCAGACCTGCGGCCGGGAAATCCAGGTGGGAACCCATGGGGAGCTGCTGGAGAGCAGAGGGATGCCAGCAGCAGGGGATGCTTGTCCGCCCCAGCCCAACCTGCAGTGAAGCCCCAGATGCTGGCACTTCCCCCATCCATACCCTCCACGGCATCTCTTGGAACAAACAGGAGAACACCCAGCTCCCGGTGAGGTGCCGAAAACTCCCCTTTCCCCAAAAAATTCCCGGGTCTGCCGCAGGCGATCATGCAGGCAGCGATGGACACGGCGCACAGCCTGTGCCCGCCCGTGATGCAGAGGAGCGGGGTGAGGGACCAGCTGGTCAACGCCATGTCGGAGCGCATCCACCTCCAGGAGCACCTCAACCTCAGCGCCGTCCTGGACCAGATGGTCACCGACGTCTTCAGCAAGCTGAAGTGGGTGACGTGCCTTGCTCCTTTCTCTTCCAGCAGCGTGGGGCTCGGTGGTGGTTTTGGGGAACCCCAACAACGCGAGGCTTCCCACTCGTGTCCGGTTTGGGGCTGGGAAGTCCCTGGGGGTGCCGTTCCTGCAGGCGCATCCCACTGCTGGGAAAGGGGAGCACGGAGGCAGGGGGGCTGCAGGCACCTTGCTCCGTCCTGCCTCGCCGCGTGGCTCCTCTGGGAACCGATACTGGGGACTTGTGGCATCCTCAGTGTGCCTCTCTCTGCTCCCAGCGAGATCAAGCTGTCCGTCACAGCCGCCGTGGCCGACTGCATCGTGGATGCCGTGCTGGGAGACCTGTCTGCTGCCCAGTGCAAGCTGGTGAGTGCCGGGGTGCCAAACCCCACGGAGGGGACATGGCAAGGCGGGGGTCTCAGCAGACACCACTCAGCGTGGTGAGCGTGGGTTTGCTGTCCACAGAGCAGGACCATTCCCACCCTGCTTGATGTTCCTCCTGGGACATCTTCTCCCAAGGTGGCCACGGCAGAATTAAGGTCGCGTGGCTCCTCCACGTCCCGCGGGGAAGCGTGGTGGGGTGCTGGGGTGGAGCCGGGCACCTGGGCCAGGAGCACCCTGGTGCCACCGGGGCCAGCAGCCGGCTAATCAGCCCTAAATCCCCTCGCAAATCCCAGCCGCAGGCAGGGAGCAGAGCAGCACGTCGCGCTTCAGCCGGAGGGATAATTTAAGCGCTTCCTAATGGTTTTAGGCGGAGAGCCTCCCCACGCACGGGCTGGATCTCCTGGAGCCCACTGAGGACGATGCCGCCGCGCTGGCACGGAGCAGGAACCTCTCGGACCTCGCTGAAAAGGGCTTCGTGGTGGAGGAGGTAGGGCTTGGTCCCCCCCTTGGGCTCGGTGATGACCCCGCCGCTGTGTGATGATGCCCACGGGCTTTTATCCGCATTAGGGGATGATGCCAGGCTTAACCCTGCTGCCTCTGTGGGCTCGGACAGCCTGCGGCACGTCCCGGCCATGCCCCCGGCCACACGTGTCCCCTCCAGCCTTCTGGATGTGGCACGGGGTGACAGCCAGCAGAGCACCCAGCCCATGCAGATGCTTCTTTGGGTGCCAGGGAGGAGCTGGGCAGGAGATGGATGGAGGGGCGGTGGTTGCACCCAGCGGGGTGATGCTGGGTGATCCACCACGGTGATCCATGGCAGTGCTGATCCGCGAGCGATGATCCCTGACGATGAGGAGACCTTCAGATCTCCAGCCGGGGAGGACCCCACGTCCCCCGGCTGTCCCCGTGCCACCGGTGGCCGGGCACCACAGCTCTCTGCACCCTTCTCTCCTTGCAGTACAAGATGGCTCTGCGGAGGAAGAACAAGCACTTCAGGAGCATTCGGCCCACAACGACCGTGAGAAGTAAGGCTACCTTCCTCCTGCTTTCCCTGCTTGCTCAGCGGGCATCCACACCGGGGTGTCCCCACGTCCCCACCCCGGTGTCGTAGGGACAGGGGGGCTCACACCGTGAATTTGGGGTGCGATGCTCCTGCAGGATCCTTGTGAGGTCCAGCTGGGAAAATTCCCCGAGCTCCCCAGTGGGGATGCTGGGAGGTTTGGGGACAGTTCTGGATGTTTGGGGACAGTTCTGGAGGTTTCAGTGTCCCAGACGTCACATCAGGGGGCTGCATGGGGGGTGGGGGGAATCACCCATGGGTGCTGCAGGGTGCAGACGTTTTTTGTGGCTGGTTTTATCCCACAAAACCCTGCCCACGTGGGCTGCCCGGGGTCAGCTGGAGTGTGTCAGGATCGTGGCGGGGGGGGGGGGCTGCAGGGGAAAACCAGCAGCCTTTGGGGGGCTTTTGATTTAGGGGAGGGGGGTGGCTGTGATGCCTGCCTGCTTTGGCTGNAGGGATGGCTTGGTTTCTTTGCTGAGTGGCTTTGAGTCCTTCCATCAATGCCACATGTGTGAGCCTGTCAGTGACTCGCAGGGTTTTTGCCAGCTTCAGCAGCGGGTCTGATGGGAGCTCCCATCTGAGAGCCCCCCCCAAACCGCCCAGCACTGCTGGCCTCTGCTTTGTTCCACTAAAAGGTATCAGGACAGAATTGCCTTAGCACTGCAGATGGGTTTTCAGTACTTTTACGCCTTATCAGAAATCCTTTGTTAATTCCCACCCACCCCAGCCATTTATCACGTTCTTCTGTTTAGCTCCCTCCTTCCTTTCCTTTGAGACTTTTGGTCACCTGAAAAGGCTTCTCCTTCTCTATCCCTACAAATACCTGAGATAATTGGAAGACAATTTGCTCTGATTGTTTCACAGCTGCTCTAGGCCAAAGAGCAAATCTCTGTTCTGATCTCCTGCTGGCTAGTGTTAAGTACTTGCATCATCTCGGGTACTTCAGCTGTTTGTCCATATGGATTTGCTCTGACTTGAAATGCTGAGGGGTGCTAAGGAAAGGAGAGGCAGGATCCCTGCAGGGAGTGCGTGTGAAGCCATATGCCAGTATTTCTGGGTATCTGGTGCCCCCCTGGAGACTGCTGCTGCCCAAAAGAAATGCAACTAGTATCAAGATCACGTGTGAATAGATGACCCTAGACAGAACAGGCTGAAGAACAGTAAGAACTGTGTTCTCCCAGCAGAAATTGAGAATATTAGAAAAGCCAGTCTAAAAATAATGTGTCTTGTAACTTTTAACAGCTAACGAGGACTGACGGCTGTGTTTCGTGTTCATATATATGTACCCATGTATCTCCAAAATTAAATATCCAAGATTGTGTAGACATTTGAAACTAGTGTGATAACGAGGCTTAACTGCTGAGCTGAAAAACCAGGTCTGGTCTTGAAAGGTCAGGTGATATAATAGGAAAATGTGGAAGTCATAAAATCTGGTATTGGGATTGGAATTTTATCAGAAGCCCATAGGGAAACTGGCATTATAATTTATTTTTTTTGAGAAAAAGACATAGCTGTTTAATGATGATTTGAAGCAACCTTCCTACAGAATCAGAGTACAGGAATTGCATATTCCTTGGCAAATGCTGAGAAGAGTGCTGGATGGTTTGGGGTAGAAGAGGATAAAATGCTACGCTTGTGTATGGCTGTGTTCAGAATTACAGCTAAGGCCTTCCCAAACAGCTTTAGCACTGTTGTGTGCTTAAGTCTGTGTGGATAAAATTAATCCAGTTCTCACGAGAAGGCTCCGGGTCCCCCAGCTCTGAGTGCAGATCGCTTACAGCGAAGTGAAGCTGTTCTGAGCCCTGCTGCTGCTCGTTCAGCCGGAGGAGGGCACTGTGCTCTCAGGTCAGGCAGCGCCCGGGGTGGGAGCAGGAACTGAACCTCAGGCTGCTTACAATATGCTTGAATAACTTGATCATGTTTTTTTTTATTTTTGTTTCAATAACGGTACCAGTCAAGTGTGCAGAGAAATTTAAACGTATAGGAAATAAGTTTCCACTCTCAAACAGCTAAGAATATATACAGTAACTTTGAAGTCTTAAATTCTTGTACTTGATTTTTAGTGCTTTTTCTCCCTGAAAAAACTTTGTAGTTCTCAAAAGTAATAGGTTAAATAGAAAGTTTTTTGCTTGTGACGGTATTTTTTTGCTTTTGATATTTATAGCCAAAGAGTGACAGATACTGCTAAATGAAATACTAAAGAAGCTCAATAAATAGTAATATTACTTTATGTTTTGCCTGTAGGATTTACAGTCTTTGAGAAACGGAAATATGTATATCGCTTCATCTCTTTGTTTACCAGTTCCTTGGAAAGGAAGGAAGAGTCGTCTCACCTCTGAGAGTGTTCTGAGACTGACTTGGTTTACAGGGACAGGAGGCTAGCAGAGACTAATCCTTAATTCTCAGTTTCTGTTTGCTGAATAGAACTGCAGTATGTTGCAGCTGTTGCATTGCTTGTTTTCTGTTAGGCCACTTGTCCCTCTGTGGGCTTTGTGCAATTGTTAAAATACCTTGGATGATGTGCAGCATTCATTTTCTTTCTTTGTTTTTACAGCAAGAAGGTGAAATGGAAGGTGAGGCAGTTGAAGCTATTGTGGAGGAATCAGAAACTTTTATTAAGGGCAAAGAGAGAAAAACCTATCAAAGACGCCGTGAAGGTGGACAGGAGGACGATGCTTGTCATATACCACCAAACCAAGCAGACGGAGGTGAAGTAGTGCAGGATGTCAACAGTGGAGTGCAGATGGTGATGATGGAACAGCTGGATCCAACTCTTCTTCAAATGAAGACTGAAGTCATGGAAGGTGCGGTGCCTCAGGAGACAGAGGCCACGGTGGATGACACACAGATCATAACTCTTCAGGTTGTTAATATGGAAGAGCAGCCTATAAACCTCGGTGAGCTTCAGCTGGTCCAAGTACCTGTTCCAGTGACTGTACCTGTTGCCACCACATCTGTGGAAGAGCTTCAGGGAGCTTATGAAAACGAGGTTTCCAAAGGTGGCCTGCAAGAAGGAGAGCCCATGATCTGCCACACCCTGCCTTTACCAGAAGGCTTCCAAGTAGTGAAAGTGGGTGCAAATGGTGAGGTGGAGACATTGGAACAAGGTGAACTCCAGCCACAGGAAGATCCCAATTGGCAAAAAGATCCAGACTATCAGCCACCAGCCAAAAAAAACAAAGAAAAACAAAAAGAGTAAGCTTCGTTACACTGAGGAAGGCAAAGACGTGGATGTCTCTGTGTATGACTTTGAAGAGGAGCAGCAGGAGGGCTTATTGTCTGAGGTCAATGCAGAAAAGGTGGTGGGCAACATGAAGCCACCTAAACCAACAAAAATTAAAAAGAAAGGTAAGCTTGTCATTCGCAAGGGGGTTTTGGGAATGTGTTTGTTAGGAGGGGACCTTGCGGTATGGTTGCAGTGACCGGGTAGATACAACTGGGAGTAAGAGAGACATGTCCAGTGTCGCTTGCTGCATTGTACAAGAGTACTCAGCTCTACTGTTTTGTAGGTAAGCCTCCTGTCATGCATATAGGCTACAAAGGAGTTCATTTGCCTTGGTTTGATGATATGGCATTTGTATTCCCATATAGCTACAGCTGAAAAGATTATGCATTTTGCTGTGATACGTGTTTAAGAGTTTGTGTGCACATTTTACATCGGTAACAAACAGTATAATAAGCTTTGTTTTTTCTAACCAAGTGCTGAGTAGAGTAAATGGTGTAAAATACAGCGTTATTTACATCTGACTTTTCCTTTCTGGAAACTTAAAACTGTAAATTAAGGAGCCCTTTTTAAAGTGGAGTAGGAACATTGAGTACTGGCATACTAATGAAAATTCAAGCCAGGCTAGTCATTGCCTGTGTTCCTAAGGATGTGCTGTTGGATTTAATGGTACAAGATTGTTCCTCATAGCAGCTAAACCTACAGGAATCTTTTTCACTGCTGTTCTCTAATGTTATGCAGAAGACCACAGTACTGTTGAGAGTAAAGATTATTTCCTTCATGGCTAGGTGTAAAGAAGACATTCCAGTGCGAACTGTGCAGTTACACTTGTCCACGTCGTTCCAACTTGGACCGCCATATGAAAAGCCACACTGATGAAAGACCACATAAGTGCCATCTCTGTGGCAGGGCTTTCCGGACAGTCACGTTACTGAGGAACCACCTCAACACTCACACAGGTAGTCTTGCTTTTGTATAAATTGTTTTTGGAGCATCTGCTTTGTCTTTAGAGCAAAGGCAAGGTGATCTATCTTGAATCTCTCTGTTACCTGTTAAGGAACAAGCTAAAGAAGTTATGCAAGGCTGCTGTCCATTTCTCATATATGTGCTGTTATTCTCTGCCTGGCCAGGTCAGGTGCAGAGCTCATCCTGTACATAGAAAACCAGTCCTGGGCTTGACCTGAAATTACCTAAAGCTGCAGGAAATGTTCCATTTGTCTTGGTTATTAGTAGTTGTGTCCTAAGCTTCACGTGGCTGTTGCTTCTTGCAGAGAAGTAAGATAAGGAAAGAGGCTGGAGATAAACATAAGGGAGCTGAAAACAAACGCGAGGTGTTTATAAAAACAGGACCAATTTAGTGGTAGGATCTGTAGCACATTTCTGTTAATCCTTACTTAAGTTTCTAGTATAAAACAGGTAATTAAACTGTGATGAAACTTAACGTGTCTTGTGATGTTTCTGCCAAAAAAAAAAGGTGATCTCTTGTTTTCTCTTCATATTAATACCCGTGTTATGTCTAGCTGGGTGCTTTGAGATTTGTGAATAACCAAGAGGTATTGTGAGTGTCCTGTATCTTCTTTTGTCGCTAAATCTGAATGTCATCATCTTCCTGTCTTGCTGCAACTGCTCAGGTACTCGCCCTCACAAGTGCCCAGACTGCGACATGGCCTTTGTGACCAGTGGAGAGTTGGTTCGGCATCGCCGCTACAAACACACCCATGAGAAACCCTTCAAATGTTCAATGTGCGATTATGCTAGTGTGGAGGTATGTGAGTTAATTGTTACAGTTCTGAATATTCGCTTGTATAGTTTAAGGCTTGTTCACCATCTGTTACAAGCTCTGCTCTTAGGCATTTCCTCCTTGGCCATTTAAAAAAAAAATCTAAGCAAAAAAATTATAAATCAGGTCTGTTCTTGGAAACAGTTAATGAGAAACTGGTTTGAGAGCACTGAGAGCACAATGAGATCCTAGATGACTTCCATTTCCTTTGTTGGTGACAATAGTTGTTACTGGTTTTGCTTTTTTTAATTGGTCTTAAAGGTGATGAAAGGAACTGTAGTGTGCTCCATGTTGAAGGAGGCAGCCGTCTCCTGAGTAGGATGCACTCTGCAGACAGTTTTAGAAACATGTATTCTACACATCTGTTTATGCTGTTAAGGTGACTGTAGCCAAAATTAATGGCCCTTTGCCTGAATATTACTGAAAATCACCTTTGCTGCTATCTGCTGGTTGTTGAATTTGCTTAAGTAAACAAAGCTTGTTTGAATGCTTTCCCCAGTGCAGTGCTGTTACTGATGCTGCAGAACAACTTTTGTGTTGTAATAGGAATTGTACGGCATGATGGGGATAAGAAATTAGAGCAAGATATAAGCAACATGACTTAAAATATGGGACGTGTGCAGTGGAGGAAGGGTACAGTGGGAGATGTTGAGCAAGGGATTGTGTTTATCTCCCTGAGCTGTGACTGCAGTGCTGTAATTTTGGGCCCTGTGGTTTCGAGTGCTGAGTAAACTGCATTTGCAATGATTTTTCATAGTATGTGTTAAGAAAGAACGAGCAAATTGGTCTTAACGTGAGCTTGTGCTGCATTTTGTGGACAATGGTTGTTGATTATGCAGCATGCTCCTACTTGAGCAGAAAATTCCTTATGCTGATTTTTTTAACCTGGGTTCTCAAGCCTTCTAGATAAAAGCAGGAGAGCAAAAGAATGAAGTCACCCTGTTGATTGTAGGTCTAGACTTCAGTTCTTCTTAGCAAGAATTTATCTTCTATCTCAAAGTAAATGGAGAACACTCAAGAAAGCACCCTCTGGAGAAAAATGTATGGTGTGGGGGGACGTTACGCTCTTCCCCCACCATCCAATATTCTCCTTAGGTGCTTTGGTTTCCCAGAACATTTTATTGTTTCTCTCCAGGGTAGTTTCAAATTTTAGCATGTCCTCAAACAACGACATAGTTGATACCAGTAAGGAGCACAAAACTCTAAATGAAGCTGTGCTGCATGTGGGAAGGACAAGGCTTGTTTGTGAATGAGGTTGGCAGATGAAGTACAATGGGAGAGAGGGAGTGGTTATGTGCTGCATGAGAGTGGTATTGAAACATGCTTGCTTATATTTGTTTTAGTGACAAGGTAAAATGAAAATCTTTTTCTTGACTTGTACTTCTGGAAGTCTGACCTGCTCATCTATGCTAACTTCAGTCTTATTCTTGGCTTTCAGGTTAGCAAATTGAAACGCCACATTCGTTCTCACACTGGGGAGCGTCCGTTCCAGTGCAGCTTGTGCAGCTATGCCAGCAGGGATACTTACAAACTGAAGAGGCACATGAGAACCCACTCTGGTATTGTTGACGTGGTTTTTTTTTTTTTGGTTTGTTTCGGTGTCAGATTGCTGAGACTGTGTAATGCATGGTGACACTCTTAATTGAAAAAATAAATACTTTCTATTTAATATAAAACCTTTATAGAGTCTATAGCTGAAGAGTATGCGCCATAGTTTATAAGCACTTTAAATAAAATTCATAAAATGTTAGTAATTACTACACTGAGAAGTGAGCTTGGAGGATCCAGTTTCAATGTAAGGTGTTAAAATATGTCCCCTTCTAGTAGGAAAAGAAGACATTTCTTCTATTATTAGTGTTCCAGTTAAAGGTTAGAGCCATTTTCAGTTTCATAACTGTGTAGTTATAAATGCATCTCATGTCTGTAGTTCATAAAGACCCTGATTTTTTTTTTCTTTGATAGAAATAGCATTTTTTAGCACAGAATGTTATTGGAATGCCAGGTTGATGATACCCTAAACCTGAAGGGGGAAGAACTGCCCTTGCATGTACATAAGTATTCAGAAACCTTCCCTCCCCCCCCCCCCCCCCCCCCCCCCAAAAAAAAAAAAAAATAAAAATCTGATGCTACTTGGTTTTTTGTGGCAGTCAGCAGGTAGTCTTCCAGGTATTTCCTCAGGGTATGAATTTAACTGATTTGCTTAAAGAGTGGACTTGAGTTTCTTTGTATAAAGATGCATAAAAGAACTAAAACTTCCAAAGAGACATTGAGATCTTTCTGTAGTTACTATTTCTATCTTCTAGCTGTCTGTTGAGAGTTTGAGAGGTTCGGGGCTTCTTGGTTAGATCTTTTTAATAAAAGTACTTGTGCTATTTTTTTCTTTCTGCTACTGAAGGAGAGAAGCCATATGAATGTTACATCTGCCATGCTCGCTTCACTCAAAGTGGTACCATGAAGATGCACATTTTGCAGAAGCACACAGAGAACGTGGCCAAATTTCACTGTCCTCACTGTGATACTGTTATAGCAAGAAAGAGTGACTTGGGTATGTATCTCTGAGAAGCGGTCATTTGGTGAAAATAACTACAAAAGACTTCCCCAAAATTAGAGTTCAAGTAAGCCAACTGCTGTCTGCTTTTTAACCTAATAGTTCTGATAACTCCAAAATGAAGCATAGGCTTAAATGTGTGGCTTGTGATACACACTTAGCTTACCATAACTGCTGCAGACTGAGAACGTTCTGTTTCTTTTCATTACTTGAAAGCGTAGGATGCTTTCCAAGTGTACAAGGCAAGTTACTATTTTCAGGACTATAGATGTGAGGCATTTATTGAATTTGGACTAATATTACAACTACATGTGGATTAGGTTTGAGAAACCAAAAAGTCAATTGGCTTGACCTCCTCCATGTCGGAGGCCATTACATTTCATCCATATACATCTGACTGAGCTAAAAGGCTTGAATTTGAATAAATACTTTCATTTTCCAGGAAGTGGAGCTGTGTGCCACAGACAGAATAGGAGACAGAGTTGCCACAAAAGCCCTGAGTCCTTGCAGTAGCAGTGTTGATCTAGTGAGCAGTGATTCCAGCAGGCAAGCTCTCTGATGTACAAGAAGGTGAAAAATAATATCATGCCCAGAGCAGCTGAGAAAGAAGAAGCCACGATTTGGCAGAACTTTCAGTCTGTAAGCAAAATAAGCAAAATATCAACCATGTAATGGAAAGGCAGGCTCCCTTCCAATAAAGAAGAATTTGAAGTGCTACAATGAGAGGCAGTTTGAGTGGATGGCAGCCAAATGATGTCAGGTGTCTCCCAGAGCAAACAAGAACTGGTTTACAACAGAGAAAAACTGATGTTAACTATGAAGAATCTTTCTCCTAATAATGGTTTAGTCTACAACAGGTTACCTTGTGCAGCTGTGGTATGCTCTTAGTTTGAGTAGTTTAAAGGAGTTGCTAAAACCTCTCTTGAGGATTATGTGCTGGTATCCTCATTGCCTTCTATCCCTGTCACTTTGGCTTCCAGTCTTTCAGAAAATCCTGTTTCCCAACCTATTACCTGGCTTCTGGCTGTATTCAGGCAATTCAGAGTAGTCTTAAGTCTCTTGTGGACTGTTATGTTTTACTTAAATAATCTTCATTTGTTACATAAATTTCACTAACAAAAACTCACATTGCACCGTCCTCCAAGGGAATCCTTGTGGACAGATACTGTCAGCATCAGACCTGGTTGCTGATGTCCCTGTTGTCTGTTGTGTTTTGAGATTAGTGTAGATGGCTTGAAAAATCATCTAAGATGCATGCAGAGCTTTTTGTGTATAATAACTTAAGTTAAAAAACAAACAAACTGTACATGGCATAACATCAAATGGAATTGCACTATGTGAACATTGATGACTACTAATGAGTAAATCAGAATTTAACCGTGGGAAAACTTGGAGATTTTCTGCAAGACCTTTCTGTCTAGAAATTGTTCTAGTTGCTTTTACTTACATATCTTTCTTTTTTGGTAGAATCCTAAATTAACTGTTCAGTCGCCTGACTTGATTAAGGAATATGTGGAGGGAATAATGCTAAGGGACCGCAAACTTGTCTCTTCTATGTTTGGAAAGCCATCGTGGTTAAAGCCTCTGTTTCTTTGCTCCTAGGTGTTCATTTGCGAAAGCAGCATTCCTACATTGAACAGGGCAAGAAGTGTCGCTATTGTGATGCTGTGTTTCATGAACGCTATGCCCTCATACAGCATCAAAAGTCTCACAAGAACGAGAAGCGCTTCAAGTGTGACCAGTGTGATTATGCGTGCAGACAGGTAAGCTGGTGGGACTGGCACCCTTTCTGAGCACTGGAGCAGGAGATAACAACAGGAGGTAGAAATCTTAGCTGTTAAGTTTGACTGTCAAGATCAAATAAGCTCTCCCCTTTTGAAGGGTGTGAAGGAAAAGTTTGGTGGCCTGTGCTGCTTGGTGTAGTGCTTCCCCCCCTGTAGAGCAGTACCTTCTAAGGCAGATAAGTCACAACCTTTGTGTATCTGTTGATGAAGTAATAAGTCTGTATAGGATGGCAGTAGCTAGGACCGTCCGTTGAGATGTTCTCACATTCCTGCAGAACCATCTTTTTCTGACGCTGCTCTTAAACTAAATTTTGGCTTCTTTGTGGCTGAAAATCATCTCATCTGTTTTTGTATGAGTTACTTAAGTTACTCTTGCTGTCTTGATTGTTCCTGTCAGGAGCGGCACATGGTCATGCATAAACGGACCCATACTGGAGAAAAGCCTTACGCCTGTAGCCATTGTGATAAAACCTTCCGTCAGAAACAGCTCCTTGATATGCACTTCAAACGATACCATGATCCCAACTTTGTCCCTGCTGCCTTTGTCTGTTCCAAGTGTGGTAAAACATTCACTCGCAGGGTAAGGGAACATACTGGTTTGAATTACAGATTTTTTTGGTGAGGCTTGGTGGGGGGAGAGCAGGGGAACGATGACATATTTACCCACAGGGAAAGGTCACTGAGATACAGGCCACGACACTGCCCTTTTAAACAGAACAATTCTTAGACAAGACCTGGTATAACTCAGAATTAGTACTGTTGTGCACTAGCACTGACATTGCGAACAAAGTGAAAATTCAACTTTACGAATAAAAGTCATCTTTGTGGGCCTCCTCTGGACCTGCTCTAATAGACCCATCTTCTTCTTGTGCTGGGGCCCTGGACTGGACACAGGACTCCAAGTGGGGCCTCACAAGGGCAGAGCAAAGGGGCACAGTCACCTCCCTTAACCTGCTGGATGCTCCTGTGGTGATGCAGTTGGCACACTGCTGGCTCATGTCAAGCTTTTCAAATCCACCAGAACACCCGAATCCTTCTCTGCAGGGCTGCTCTCAATGAGTTCTCTTGGTCTGTCCTCATGTCTCATTACTGTGAACCAGGTGCAGCACCTTGCACTTGGACTTGTTGAACCTCATTAGGTTCACGTGGGCCCAGTTCTCCAGCTTGCTCGGGTTTCTTAGTTAATCGGAAGTTGTCAGAAATATGTTTATAAATACAGGACCAGAACATTTGATCCTATTTTAATGTATGTTGTGTTTTTTTGTTCTTTTCCTTCTTTTCCATGGAGTAGAACACGATGGCCAGACATGCTGATAATTGTTCTGGCCTAGATGGTGGGGAAGGAGAGAATGGGGGAGAAACAAAGAAGGGCAAACGTGGCCGAAAGAGGAAGATGCGCTCTAAGAAAGAAGATTCCTCTGATAGTGGTAAGAAACAACTCAGTACATTCTGAGAGTTAGACACCTGTGATTCACTCTTTGTTAGCTGTTAATTTGTCCACTTGGCAGGTTTGTTTTGGTACTTGAAAGGCTTTTATCTAGTTGGTAACAAAAAAATAATGGTATGTGGCCAGGTACAGAAATGACTGCCTGTAGTGGATCGTATGGATTCTGCCATCCTGTGCTCTTCTGAAGACTGTGCAGTTGAAAAAACTCAGTTCCTGCCCTGCCTGCTTTTGTTGTGTTACATTCTCTGGTAGTGTTTTTAGTGTCTGTGGTGGTTTTACTGTGCTGGGCAGCTAAACCCCACAACCACTCTCTCACTCCCCCTCTGTTAGATGAGGAGGGGGAGAAGGAAAGCAAAGAACAACTCACGGGTTGAGATAAGGATAATTTAATTAAAGGGAAATAATAATAATTAAATAAATAAAGATTATTATGAACTAAACAATTTAACTAAAGGGAAATGAAAAGGGAAAGGGGAAAGGGGAGGGGGAAAGGGAAAATAAAAAGAAGGGAGGAAAACAAACAAACAAAATAAATGAAGGCTATATGGAAGTCCAGAGGAAAGAAATTACTCTCTACTTCCCACAAATGAGCGATGATTGACCACGTCCTTGAAGCAGGGCCTCAACGCACGTAGCCGGTGTTCAAGAGAAGCACCGACGTCTTCCAGACGAGAGCCCACCCCTCCCCTCTTCTTCCTGTTTCCACCTTTTATTGCTGAGTGTGACACCACATGGTATGGAATATCCCTTCGGTTGGTTTAGGTCAGCTGCCCTGGTGATGTTTCTCTCCTCACTTTTTGCCCACCCCCTAGGAGGGTTAGAGAAAGGCCCGATGCTGTGCCACTGCTGCTCAGCAGTAGACACAACACTGGTGTGATACCACTGCTGTTCCAGCTACAAGGGCAGAGTACGGCACTGTATGGGCTGCTGCCAGGAAAGTTAACATTCCAGCCAGACCCAGTACAGTGTCCCAGAAGAAACTCAGTGTTTCTCTGTTACGAAATGCCACATGCTCCCACTTTACTGCTACAGGATAGCATGCGGCATGTCCAAACAACCCCAGTGTTGGGTTAGCTTGGCTTCTTCTGTGGGAAAGGGAAGGGAGCACACAAGAGAGTGGTGGAGAGAGTGCTGGCAATTGATGGACTCCTACAAAAGGCCTGCTGAGCCAGTTAAAGGGTCAGGAAGCTGGTGGTGTCTTCCACTTAACAGATGTCGTTGCAGATACACTGGTATTGAGAAGATGGTCACTGAGGGGCTCTTGGACGTGCTGGCCGGCATGCCAGAAGATGGGTTGGGTGTAATTCATAATAGGGTGGCTTTTTTTTGGCTTTTGGTATTTGTAAGCTTCTCCAGAAGAGGAGCTGCTGCAGCAGACAAACTGCCTTCACTGTGGTATTCCTTGTGAAGGAAAAACTCCTAGCCTTTCCCCCTGATGGAGGGAAAACTGTCATGTCTTCAGCAAGAAAATCCAGATGGAGTCTAAAGACCAGCCAGCTCAAAGATGATTCTGCAAAGGCAGTGTTGCTCATTAGTCTTTCATCTGAAGTGCTTTCTGCAATTAACAAGGGGTGTAGGTTGAGGCAACAGGGATATGTTCTGGTGAATGTGCATCTGAAAACCTTACGTGGCAAACAGGTTTTACGGGAATTAAGATGGGTATGGTCAAACTGCTGGTTGTGCAAACCTTGACAGCAGAAACTCTGATTTCTGAAACTCATATTTGTACAGATTCTTGAAAAAGCGTTAGTCAGTTGGATAAAGCACATGTAACTAATTGATCATTTAAAACATGGAAACATCTTGGAGCCAGAAAGAGTAAAATCTTGATGGAAACCAAATCAAAACATGTTACAAATTAGATACTCCAGAATCGCATCTGATTTGTAGGCCTCCAGTAAATACAGAATCATAGAATCACTTAGGTTGAAAACCCTAATTTTATTTAGTTTGTATTGCCTGGGTTTCAAAACTGTTTTGGGGGAAGGTGGTCGAGAATCATGCTTGTTAGATGAACTGGTGAGTGCTGTATGACTGTGGCTGAGACAACTCCTCCATCCTCACATGAGTTGCCAAGTCTCGACTGACTTCTTCAGGAGTCATCTGATAGAAAAATAATTCACCAGTGTGAGCTGAGTAGCAGTATGAAAGAGGTTCCAACTACATTCTCTGCTGAGAATTGCAGAGTGCAGTGTTGTTCTTATCTCTTGATCTGCAGTTTCATGAGTTTCTGCAACTTCTACATTTCTAAGAATGGTGAGCAAAGCTATGGTGAAGCAGACCCTTGTGATGAAGCACTTCAGACAGCGAGTCTGATGGCTCTCCTGGGAGTGGCTTGGACGAGGTGTTTGTTCCTGAGAGTCCTTGGTTTGGGTTCCTGCCTGCTCTTGTGCAGGTGGCGCTGCAGTGGGCTGATGGCTCCTCTGATGGGCCTGGGAGTAGCCCAGCAGTGTCGTGTTTGGGTTCCCTATCTGGCCAATGTCTCTCTCTGAGCTCCTTCATGGGCTTTTATTGCGTAGTCTTAACATAGTCATGTTTCATTTTGCCTTTCTAAATGGCCATTTGTCACCCCTGACTTGACTCCTTTAGGATGAGGATTTGATGGTTTTCTGTAGTTAGGTGTTCTGTTCTTTAAACTGGAGATTTACCTGGAACAATGTTTCTTTTAGAGGAAAATGCTGAACCAGATTTGGATGATAATGAAGATGAGGAGGAGACAGCAGTAGAAATTGAGGCTGAACCAGAAGTCGAGCAAGAGGCTCCTGCGCCACCTCCCAGTAAGAAAAGAAGAGGAAGACCACCAGGCAAAGCTGCCACTCAAACAAAGCAATCCCAGCGTAAGTCACTGCTTGAAGCTCGTGTTACTCTTCTTGAACTGCTTTGTTCCTTGGATTTGGCAATTCTTACAAGAGAACTGATCCCCTCAAGTGAGCTAATTTAAAAAAATAAAATAACTGTACTTGCCTCTACTTTTCAAAGACCACACCGTTGGTTTGAAAAGAGTTACGAGGGTTTCCTTGTCATGAGGATGCATAATTGCTTCAGCCTATGCAAAAAGGAGAGGACTTTTTTTTTTTTTTAAAGTATTATTTAAACTCACAGATGAGCAAACTGCTCTTTTTTTTCCCCTAGTTGGTGTGTGTATTAACGTACAATTACTGTTAAAGTAATTGTTAGTACAATCACCATGTTATTCTGACCTTTGCAGACTTTTGCAGGTATTACCACAAATTAACACACTTCAACCACAAGTGAACACACTTCAGGGCTGTAGTTCTGAGCATAGCATAAATGCAGGCAGTTTCAACTGCAGAGTTTTCTCATTAAGAATAAAAATCAATAACTCTGCAAAGTCTGAAATTCAAAAAAAAAAAAAACAAAAAAAAAAAAACAACAACACACACAAGACAACCAACTAGGAACAAAGCAGAAAAGGCAGATCTGTTCCTGCAGGGGGTGATGGCTCCCCAGGGCTTGGCTGTCTGCTCAGTGCTACAGATGTGTCCTTGTGGCCTTCCTAGAATAACCACCTGTGGAAGCATTTTGTGCTGACTCTCACTATTGTCACCAGACTCACCTAAATTTGAAGCTTTTCCTTGCACCATGAATGAAGAGAGGCTGATTGGATACACATCCAGACATTGGTGTAGCCTTGTTTGTGGATTACTCTGCAAAATCCCCTTTGTATAATGTCTTAAAGTTCCAGTGTACCTTATGATACTTGTGCTGGTAGCAAGTATTTATACAGAGGCAAGGAAACAGAAGGCTGATGATTAGATGAGTGAAGCAGAGTGAATCACTGCACTGATGTGGGAATGCCTTCATTGTGGGCCCCGCCTTCTCTTTCCATGCAAGAGTCTAAATGCCTACTAAAAAAAACATCTGATGAGACCAGCTCTGGAACAAGAACAAAAAAAAAGGTGTAGTTCTTCTCCCTCACCCTTTGCTTTCTGCCCTTCTAGCTGCAGCAATCATTCAGGTTGAAGACCAGAACACTGGTGAAATTGAAAATATTATAGTTGAAGTAAAGAAAGAACCTGATGCAGAAACAGTAGAGGAAGAGGAGGAAGCTCAGCCTGCTGTAGTGGAAGCTCCAAACGGAGACCTCACTCCTGAGATGATTCTCAGCATGATGGACCGGTGATGGAGGAAGACCACGCTGGATGACTGAACTGGCCTGGGCTGTGTTTAAGCGGCTCAAATCTATTTTTCCTTTTACCTTTTTTCTTGGCTTTGGGAAATGCATCATTTTAGACCATTTTACCAAACATACTGGGAAATAAAACTTCAAAATGATGTTAGAATGTGATTTAACTAGAACTTGCTGTTTTATGTTAGCATTACAGGATCATGGAACATTAGGAAATATTTTGGAGTCCTTGAGGGTTTCCTGTGAGGTGCTTGATTAGTTTTGCTCTGAACTGCATCGTAAACACGGTCCTTGGGCCAGCTTTACATGCAACAATTTTTATTATACAAAAGTGGAAGCCTTGACTAGAGTATGTGGTAAACCACTCCGGACTTGCCCTTCCAGTTCCCAGAGTCCTTGAGCCTCCTTCTCTCAGTAGTGTTTTTAACTGTAAATGCAGACTTGGGAGGGTTCTAGACTTTTAAAATGTTTTTTGCTTTTCCCCACTGACTAGCTCCGGTTCTCCAAGTCGGCTGCACACGGTAGTTTTGGCATGCTCCAACTGGTTTCTGTCCTTAATATGCTTTGCTTTCTGCAAAGCATTTCTGTAATGGTCAAGCTTGTAAATAACTTTTTTTTACATTTAAATCTTTTTCCATTAATTAAGAGGTATGCAAAAATGCAGTTTAAATAAACCCCAGTATTTTAATTCCTTTTGAACTAAGTGACAAGAAGATCGATAGAGTGTAAATGTTGGAAAAACTGTTGATAACCAATCACGTAGAGATGTACCCAGACTATTGCTTGCAGAACAACAGAAACCCACACATGAAATCTGGTTTTGAAATGCACAAAACTGGCATTTGAAACATGTATAATTAACCTTCTTTTTGAGTTATAACTTCACGACTACATTTTCTTTGCTCTATCTTGTAGTTGTATTTTGTGTTTATGAATCCTATGTTAAGGCAGAAGTGGTGATTTATAAGTGGGTCACTGCAGCCCTCAAAACCTGGGCCAGGAAATTTTAATAGGTCAGTAATTACACAATTTTGGATCTCTAATAAAGACAAAAAAAGGAATAATGTGAAATACAAATGATGCCTGTATATGAAACTGTCACATGTTAAAATATGTAAGCTTTTTATAGAGCCTCAGTCTTGCTGATTTCAAACAAATTTTTCTTCTATGTATCGCTTTTAAGAGAGCTATCAGTTTAGCTATCAGACTCTAGGTTGATGCATTTTTGTACTTAGCTGTACTGTGTGATATTTTTCATTATTTTAGGAAGCCAACATGGGAAAAAAATACTGTTATAAAATATGTAATGGGGTTTGAAAGCTGGGAAGGAGAATATACTGCTGTACAGCTAATAAATAATAATGGATTAACATGCGTGCTCACCGGCTGCTTTCTTTGGGCATAACAACTGCGTGAGCTGGCAGTGATCTCCGGACTGTAAAGCCCCTCCTGGAAGGATGCTGCAGGCCTGCCTGTGCAAACGGAGCAGCTGCTTACAGTGCACTGGGCTCTTCTCGTCGTGGGTGTTCCTCTACAGCGCGCTGAATGTGGGGTGGCAAGCTGCGAAATGAAATCGTGGCGTGCTGCTGTCAGTCACAGGTGAGTGTGCAGATAACCAAGCATCATTACTGTGGCGTAGGCAGTGCACGGAGCTACCTTACAGCAGCTCCCTTGTGTCCCAGGTGTCTAAGCTGCTCTGCTGGGGCCGTGTTTGGGCAATTTAGGTGTTTGCAGGGCAGAGGTAATGTAAAATGTGCTGGACTGGCTGCTCACTGACACTTGTATCATTTACAGCTTTAAGCAAGAAGTAATGTCAGGAGTGTTGAACGGGGTGTGTGGTGACTACCTATCACTGATCCCGAGATGTGGTCCTTCTTAAACTTGCAGAGCAAAGCTGTCTTGGGGTTGATGCCTGCAATCCAGAGGATGGGAGCTTATTTCAGCAGGTGGGAGATGTAAATATCAGGGCTCTCCTGTGAGGAGCCAGGTCTAGCAGCCGAAGTGGATAAACCCCAAAGCACTTCCTCAGCTGGGTAAGGAGCTTGCGTGCTCACGAACCCGAAGAGATACTTCAGACAGAGGCAGTGCTCCGAAGGAAATGCAATTTTGTGTAAGCCTAGAGCTAGGCGTGCCTTGTGGTGAGCCAGAAAGCTTGAAGGTGTCGGCAGCCGTAGTCCTGCGGTGTGTGCTGGTGTGATGGAGCAGGGATGTGCAGCCGTCAGGGGCTGTTGCCATCCCTCTGCCCTGTTCTGCTTGTGCTGTAGCAGCGGTGTGTATCGATGCCACGTCCCTGGGGTTGCAGTGAATGCTGTCAGTCTGCCTCCCGTGAGCCCAACGGCTAAGCCACGAGCTCTTAGGCACCGGGACTCGGGCTTCTGCTGCCAAGTGGAGCGTGGAAGATGTTTGGTGATGGCTTTAACTAGTGACCTGCGATGGTGCCCTGAGGAGCTGCGTGCGCTCTAGCAGAGGCCATCCTTGGTCTGCACGCAGTTTGTGCCTTGCACCCAGCCCTGAGTGACCCCAAATCCCAAGAAATCCCAAGGCTCATGCTGCCAGCTCTTCCCCCAGCTCCAGCAATAGCTGTGTGCGTGGCTGGGCTGAACGGAAAGGAGCCTGAGAGGTGTGTTTGGACAAAGACTGCAGGAACTGCTCCCGGCTCCTCTGCTGTGCTGACTGTGCTGTGTTTCTTGGCAGCTCCTGCCCCACGAGGCGCAGCCTGCTGCAGCAGCACGCGTGGGAAGCTGCGGCTGATCTCCAAGGGACCGCTGGCAACTTCTGCTCTGCTTTTTCCGAGGAAACGATTTCTGAGCAGCAGTAGTTAACGCAATAGGTAAGAGCAGCGTTCATGCACATGGAGTGGGCCTGCTAATTTATCAAAGACTGCTTTGGGTATTTTTTCCAGAGGCCCAAGCAAGGACTTCATGGTGATGGGAGCAATCACCTGTGACCCTCCTCCTTTTTCTCGACTCCTACCTCGCAGTCTGCTCAGCTGACCTGGTTTCCACATGCATGCTCAGTAACCAGCGCTGTCACACAGCCTGGTTTTCCTCATTTAGTTTGAGCTGGGTTTCCTGCCTCGGGCAGACACCTCTGAGAGCAAACCCTTCTCAGTGCTATTTCCAGGTGGGCAAGAGACAAAAAGCTGACTGGGATCGGTCACCTTGTCGTGGGCCCATCCAGCCTGCCTGACATCCTCCAAGGAGGCTGTGTGGGCAAAAAGTGAGTAGTGAAGGCCCATCTGGGCTGTGGTGAGGCCTTCAACGTGGCCTCCTCATAGCCAAACGGGAGTCACTCTGGAGTCAGTTTCCAGAGGCTGGAAAATTGGCTGGGCCACCAGTTTCATCATGGTCAGTGGTTGGAAAGCTGATGGTGGTGGTTCACAGTCCTCAGGGATCAACCCTGCAACCAGCACTGTTTAACATCTTATTAATTAACATCTTGTTAATGATCTGGCTGGTGTGACAGGTGGGGTCTCAGCAGGTGTGTGCCTGATGCCAAATGGAAGGGAGCAGTCGATCTGCTCGAGGTGGGACCAGAGGGACCTCAGCAAGCCTCGGGCTGCAGGGAACCTCCCGGAGCTGAGCAAAGGGATGGGGGTGGGCGCACCGTCCTCCCTCAGGACCTTCTTCCGAGTCCCTGGTAGCATCTGCTGAACCAACGCTGGGAAATGTTGTGTCTAGTGAAGTCCCACAGCACTGCACAGGACAATTTTCTACTCTATCCTGGACTGCTTCCTACCTTTTTGCCCAATCTGGAGCCTTCCTTAGGAGAGCAGAGTGGGGCTGGTGTGCCTAGTGTGTTAGCAGCTCCAAGGAGGCCACCCTAGTTCCTGTTTCTCATCCTCACTTTGGGGCAGCAGTTGGGTCTCCTGGTGTGAAATTTGGGGCATTGAGCTCTGGAGAAGCACCGCACCATGGGCACCAGCACCCATCTGCACCACCAACCCTTGGGTGCCCAACTCAAGGTGAAGGAGCTGGGCTGGCCTCCCCATGCAGGAAGCCTCTCTCTACACTCACCACCCATCTCCAGCCACCGGGGCAGAAACGTGTCCCCAAAAACCACCCTGGGGCCGCCAGCTGCAGGGCAAGAAGAGACCAAGGAGCCTCCAACTTGAGATTGCTGCTCCTGGCCTCCTCGGAAAGCTCGAGGGTGCTCCCCGGCGCGGGGTCTCGCAGGCTCTGCGTGGGCTGTGTCGCTCTCATCTCACATCTCTTGCTCGCTGGGTAAATCTTGCCTGACGGGGCAGGAAGAGGCACCGAGAGCTGGAAGGGGGAGGAGGCGCCGAGGCGGCAGCGCTGCCGGTTGGTAACCTCAGCGCTTCCTCCCGGCACCGTGCCCCTCGCCCCGAGCAGGGGCTGCGCTGGGGGATGCTGCCCTGATCCCACCGCCCGGCTCGCCCGAGGTCCCCGCCATGGCCACGTCCCCCGGGGGGATCCCCGCTGAGCTGCAAGGTAAGCAGCAGCCGCCTCGCCGCTCCTCCTGCCGCGTGGGTGCCCGCTGCTCTGCGGCCTCCTCGGCCCCGCAGGGCCAGCGGGAGCAGCTTTGGGGCTCCTCGGGGCCTGCAGTCGCTGCTCAGGGGGTTCTGAGCGAGTCCGCGCCTTCCTGCAAAGCCCGCTTCCTCGAGGATGCTGCCGAGGTCAGAAGCATCCCCGAAACCAGGCTGGTTCCTCCTGCTGGCCAGCAGGGTCTGGTGATGCCAAAGCCTTGGGCTGCCCCGGGCTCCTCAGGGAGGGATGTGAGAAACCTGCAGCTTTGGGGAAGTTCTCCTGCCTCCTGGGTTTGTTTGGAGAAATTAAAAATTCGATTGGGTAATTAGAAAAGAAGCTTGTGGAGGTCTGGAGGTGCTGCAGCCTCAGCAGCCCAACTGGTGCTTGCCGTGGTGAGGAGCAGCAGGTCACCGCAGCCCTGCTTCCCACCTCGACCAGGGTGGGTCCCTGGGGACGATGGGGACCTGCGTGGTTTGTTTTACTCTCCTTGGTTCCCTCGGGTGCGTAACCGAGGCAGCAGAGCTGCCGTGGGGACAGACCCACAAAGATAAATACCCCCGAGCGGGATGGCCGTGTGGAGAAGGGACCGGGCGAAAGCTTTCAGTCTGACGCTTACCCTCGGGGGATGTGCTGGGTGTTTGGTCCCTCTGGAAGGAGGGCGCGGGGCTGCTGCTGTGGGTCAGGGGAGTTGGATGCTCAGCGCTTCTTCCTGGCATGGGGAGCAGGGGGGTCTCCTTGGGCATGTCGTGCCACGCGCCCCAAGGGCACAGGGGTGCAGGAGAGACTCCCACACCGGTCTTTCCAGAGGGCATCACCGCCTTCCTGGGGGCAAAGAAGATCCTCCTGGTCAAGAGCGTCCAGCTGCAGGTGAAATCCAAGTACGACGACTTTATCTTGGTACGTGCAGCATCCCACACTGCGTCCCTCTGAGCTGGGGCTGGGGGCCCAAACCCACGGCACTCATGGGGACCCCACCACAGCCCCTGGCCCTGCTGCAGGCTGCAGACCTCGTTATCCGAATTCTGTATTTGCCTTGCTCCTCTCTCCCCTCGTACTGGCTGCGGAGGGGTGCAGGGCAGTGGCTCCTGCCTCACCCTGCTCCCATCCCACCCATCTCCCCCTGCCTCAGGTGCTGACGCCCTGGCGAGCCTACGTGGTGCCGGCGATGCTGCCGGTCAGGGTGAGTGCAGGGCCCCTGGGGTGAAGGAGGGGGCTCCAGGTCAGTGTGGGGCAGAGGGGGGGCACCCTTGGGTCCCTTTCTGTGTCCCAACCCTCTTCTCCCGCAGGTGCACAGCAGCTTCAGCTTCCTGGAGGTGAGGGACATCGCCGTGCGAGAGCCCAGCGTGGTGAGTGGCACCGTGCGGGGCGAGCCCGGCGCCCACCTCCCCGCGGGGACACCCACGGGTGCTTGGGGACAAGTGTGGGTGCAGCCCCGGCCGCTCCTGCTTGGCGGGGACAAGGTGATAAACTGTGGCTGGCTTAACCCAGGCGATGCCAAATTTAGCTGGGAGGTGTTTTAAACCCCGCTAATCCTCTTACAGCGAGGCGGCCGAGGCAGTGGGAGTGGAGCGGGATGGAGCGGGATGCCTGAACGGGGCGCCAGGGCCCAAAGCAGAGCTGTGGTCCCCTTTAGCATCCTGTATTCGTTGTGCTCGCTTTCAGAAAGAACAGGCTGGGCACGGGGGAATGTGATCTGTTTGGGATCAGGCTGCAGGTCTGAGCTCCGGGAGCTGGGGTTGGAGAGCAGGAGCCAGGCTCGGGGGCATCTGGAAAGCCCGGAGGCTGTGGTCCCAGCAGATCGCTGCCATCTCGCTCCTGCGGCTCAGCCAGCCTGTAATTAAATCACGGAGCGTGTTGCCATGGGACCTGGGAGGAGCCGGGAGCTAAAAAAGCCTGGAAACTCAATTAGAGAAACTCGGGGAGGAAACCTCCGTCAGGGGCTGGCTGGCGCAGCAGGGCAGCGAGGGAGGTTTGTCAGGACTGACGTCCTGCAGTTTCTGCTGATCAAACCCTATTCTCCCCCTGACTGTTTTGGGATGGCTAAACAGTAGCTAAACTTGAATTTTGGGGGCGGATCGATGCTGTATTCTGGCACATCACATCGTTAATGAATTCCACGTTCTCAGCTGTACCTGTGCACATGGCTGGGGATGCGAGCAGAGGCCAAAGGATGGGAGATGCCTGAGAACACCGCCAGCATCCCCAAAACCCACAGACAGCGGTGACAGCAACCAAACACCCGGCCTCTGCAGGTTGTCATAGAAACGGACACGTCCCCTTACTCCTTCCGGCTCATGTCCTTCGACGACGTGGAGCAAGTTGTCATCCACGTCACCATGTCACTGAAGAAGGTCTTCCCAGACTCATCCCCTGGGTGAGGGTCCTCTGCTCCTTGGGGTTGTCCTGTAGGGACCAGAGGGTTCAGAAAGGTCCAAAAAACATCTGCTGGGTCCTTGTGGTAGGAGAAAGCCACGCTGATGGAGGCCAAATGAGCTCCCTGTTCCCCGAACATAGTGGGATGAATGCTTTTGGTCATCCTCTGGGCTTGGCACACGACCTGTGGGGATGCTCTCCTGGCAGCCCACCGCCACGCTGTCCCTGGTCCTTCCCCTAGGACGCTGCTCAAGAACTCGCCCCCCAACCTGTACGAGAGGATCCGGAGGGTCACGGACTCGCTGGAGGAGATGCTGCAGAGCAACCAGGGGCCCTGCGGTGAGCACACACCCAGACCCAGGGCTGGAAGCTGGGGGGACACAGCTCCCCAAAAAAAGGGGCAGGACAGGCAAGGGCGAGGGATGTTCCCATCCACCTGGTACGATGTTGCTGCAGAACCAGCGGCTTCTTCTGCAGCCCGATTTGGAGCAGGAGCTTTTAAGGCTGCAGAGGTTTTAGAGGGAGGAGGGTTAGAGCAGGATGCAGGGACGAGGAGGTGGTTGCTGAAAAGATGATGATGTGGGCACATCTCCTGGCATACCTCTCTTACTGTTACATGCATTAATTTCTCAAGCGATGGGGTCATCGTAAGGGGGAAACTGGGCATCGGGGTGACACTGGGGTTGTGAGGCCGGGGCTTTGTGGGCAGCAGGAAAGCAGAACGTGCCAGGGGAGCCACCACAAGCAGCTGGGAGCAGCGGCTCCACCATCCAGGGAGAGCCCCTGCCTTCATCCTGCTGCTTTCTGCCCTCCCCGGGGGTCCTCCCCCCGTGTTCTCCTTGGGAAGCAGGGCTCACGGTGCCACCTTCTCTTTGCAGGTGGGTTTTCAGAGACCTACGCCGCCTTATGCGATTACAACGGCTTTGTCTTCCGCGAGGAGGTCCAGTGGGTGAGCTGCTGGGTCCCTTTGCTCTGGCTGGCGTCCTCGCGGGGCTGGTGACATCCCAGGGTTGGGGCTGGGGCTTGGCTGCCTTGATGGCCAGGGGACTTTTTGAAGCTCTGAGGCACCGCAGCCCTTCCCAGGAGCTGGCGCTGAGCTCTGTCCGTGTGTCTGTCCCCTCGGACAGGACGTGGACAACATCTACCACGGCCAAGACTGCCGGGAGTTCAACCTGCTGGACTTCAGCCACCTGGAGAGCCGGTGAGTGCCTCGGCCAAGCTGCACGGCACCCTTTGCCTTGCCACCACTTGTCCCCAAGGGGCAGGGGTCACCGGGTGGCACGTCGCGCTCCTCTGCTTGTCTTCAGAGCTTTCATCACCCTGCACCTCAGGGAGGACACATCTGCAGCCTGTGCTTGTCCTCCCACTGCTAGAAGCCCTGTCCCGTGGGGCACGAGGCCGGGCAGAGTTCATTTTTAACACACAAACGAGGCAGGCAGCCCGTTACTGTTACGGGGGCGTGAGCTGAAGGCCTCATCAGCCAGGCGTTTCCCCATGCAAAGCAGCCGGCTCCGCTCGCAGCTGCGAGGCTTTGCACGGCTCAGAGGGCTTGCAGCCCTGCTGCGTCCCCAGATTGCTGTTATGGCACGGGTTAGCACCTCGTGATGGGGCCACAAACTCCAACCCTGCCCGGAGACACGTGCGGGGGCTGCGGGGATGGCTGCTGACACCCTCGTCCCTGTGTCCCCGCAGGGATGTGGCGCTGAGCGTCGCGGCCTTGTCCTTCAACCTGTGGTTCACCAAGCTCTCCTGCAAGGACTTCAGGCTGGTGAGTGCATGCGTGTGCGCCGAGCCCTCTGTCCCCGACAGCCGTGCCGGGACCTGAGCGGCTTTGTCCCCTGCAGAACCAGGAGATTGCCGAGCAGCTGCTGTACATGCTCAGCAAGTCGGTGACGCTGGAGGAGCTGGCACTGGAGAGCAGCGGGCTGAGATGGTACGGGGGGGGCCTCGCTTCCCCATGGGGGCCTTGTGGTGTTGCTGGATGCGCAGGGAACCCCCTGCCCTTCCTTCTGCTGCTTTGGGGGCTGCGTTGCCAAATTCTGAAAATGTCAAAAGTTTGGGTGCAGCGCTTCAGCAGCTGGCAGGACGAGCTCCTGCCGCCCAAACTGGAGGCTGGAGGGTGGGGGTGGTCATCCCTGGTGCTGCGGCAGGGAATTTAGGAACGTGGGGGTCCTTGGGTGGGGGAAAGGCTCTACTTGTGCATGGAGCCGGCATGGTGGCACATCCCTGTAAGGCCATGGGGTGGTGGCTGCATCTCCTGGGGGTGTCCTCCTCCCCGCAGCGACTTTGCGCAGAGGATGGCCCAGGCGCTCAGCAGACACCCCGACTCCGTCCTGCACACCATCAACCTCGCCGGCAACCAGCTGGAGGACAGAGGTACCTGATGGCACCAGATCAAGCCCACGCGAGATATTTATCTCTATATCCCAGCCCTCTGTCCATCCCGGGGTCACCATGCCCGCGGTGGGGCCCACGCTGCCCCACTTGTTCGTGGTGCGGGCACCCAGGTGCTGAGGGCTTCTGCTCTCACCAGGGGTAATTGCCTTCAGCCGGTACTTTGAGAAGAGACCCAAGGGTCTGCAGAGCCTCAACCTGGCCAGGACGATGCTTGCTGCTAAAGGTACATCCAGGCTGGGCTCCTGGAGGGGCCGTGGGACCCCCTGCGAGGCCGTGCTGCTGCCCAAAACCCATCTCCTCCTCCCCCCCGTGCAGGGATGAGCACGCTGTGCCAGGCGCTCGCAGCCAACGAAGCCATCGGCTCCTCGCTCCGGCACCTGGACCTCTCGGGGAACCCCGGCAGCTTGGCGTTGGAGGACACCACCGTGAGCATGGGGCAGCGCTGCCGGGGTCTGTGGGGTGGGTGGCGTGGTCCTGGGCGAGGTGCTGAGCCCTCTCTCCTGCAGAGCCTGCAGAGCCTTCTGGGCCGCTGCGCCTCGCTCACGCACCTCAGCCTGGCTGCCACCGACTGCTCCCTGGACACTGTGAGTCCAAATCCGCTGCCGTGGGGCTCAGCACCCTGCCCTTTCTGGTCCATCTTGGGGTCGCGTGCCCTGTCTGAGCGGTGTTTCTCCTCCCCACCACCCCACAGCTCTTTGGGGCGCTGGTCCGAGGATGCTGCGCCAGCCTGGTCCACCTGGACCTCTCCAAAAACACGTACTCGCACCGGTGAGCCCCGGGTCACAGAGGGGAGCAGGCGGGCGGCTGGGGATGGTGAGGTGATGCCATTTTGTGCCCTCCCCTTCCAGGAAGGTGAAAGCCGTCCCTCCTGACATCAAGCAGTTCTTCAGCCAGGCCCGTGCGCTCAGGCACGTCTCCGTGGCGGGTACCAAGCTGCCTCCAGATGCCGTCAGGTGTGGGATGGGGATGGGAGCCTGCCAAGGGGGTGGGTTTGGGGTGGATGCTGTCTGGGGCTTTGCTGGGATGTGGGATGGGGCTGCGAGGGGCAAAGCCCGCGTTGCCCATGCTGATGGGTGGCTCTGGGGACCTTTCCAGGGCCATGCTGCAAGGGCTGGCGTACAACAGCCACGTCAGCGACCTGCACCTGGATCTTAGCAGCTGCGAGGTGAGGGAGGGCACCCATGGGTGCCATGGGTCCGTGTGACCATCCCGACAGCAGGATCTCTTTTGTGGGTCTCCCCTTGTGCTGACATCTGTTTGCTCCCAGCTGAGGTCGGCAGGGGCCCAGGTCATCCAGGATCTCATCCCCGACGCCAGCGCCATCAGCGACCTGGATCTGTCTGACAACGGTGGGTTGCCCTGTCTGCACCCAGGGGAGGTTCTCCTGCCTCAGGCTGCTCCCCAGAGGCCAGCTTGGATCTGTGGGTGTGTAGGACAGGGTTGGAGTCCCACCAGGCACCCTTATGTTCATCCTGACCTGCTTCCCTTGCCTGGCCACTCAGAGGATGTGCTGGTGTGTCCACCAGCATCAGGGGGTGCTGCCCCTCCTGCCTCAGGATCTGCCTAAAATTGTCACCTCACGTCCCTCGTGCCACAAACCTCCTCAGCTTGCTTCATCCAAAGCAGTCTGATGTTGCTGGCTCAGGTTTTGAGGCTAGGTGAGACATGGGCTGCATCTCACCCCACCTCTCCACGGGAATTTGCTGTTTGCTGCTGACCTTGTCCTGCCTCTGCAGCCATGGGGCTATGGGAGAGCCACCCTAATTATTGCAGAAATCAATTCTGCTGCCTCTTTAATTTCACCTAAAAGGCCACAAAGCTTAAAGCGACCTTGCTGAAATCTCACAGCAGCTCACACAGCGTCTCTACAGCCAGACGCCTCTAGGAAAGCTGAGGTGTTTTGGGTCGCTCAGAAACTCATCCTGCTCTTGGTCCCCCTGGCTCACAGATGCTCCAAAACTCGCTGTTTTAACCAAAATGCCAAGCTTCCCCCAGATGTGTTTATGGGAAGAGGGCCAGGGGCTGCACCTTTCTGCTGTCCCATGTGGTGGCTCTGTGAGGGTCCCTGTGGGGACCACGGTGCCACCTCGGTGCTCCGGAGGGCCGGGAGCATCGCGGCGTGCTCGTCTCTCGCAGGCTTCGACTCCGACATGGTGACGCTGGTGCTGTCCATCGGCAGAAGCAAGTCCATCCGGCACGTCTCGCTGGGGAAGAACTTCAACATCAAATCCAAGTACGTGCGGGTGGCGGCACCTTGTCCCCAGGCCGGGAGCATCCCCTGGCGCCGTGCGCCCTGAGTGCGCGTGTAACCGCCCGCCTCTCCTGCAGGGACGGGCTGCTGGACGTCCTGCACCGCATCGTCCAGCTCACCCAGGAGGACGACTGCGTGAGTATCACCCGTCCCCATCCACCCCCAACCATCCCACCTCTGCCCGGACCTCGGCCAGCGAGCAGCCTCCATCCCCGGGGCCGCCCACGTGTCCCCACCGCGTGGCTGCAGCTCCACAGGGCGAGCGGGTGACGGGGACAGCCACCTCTCCCCCTCCTCCTCTCCCACCCAGCCCCTCCAGTCCCTGTCTGTGGCCGAGTCGCGCCTCAAGCTGGGAACCAACGTCCTGCTGAGTGCCCTGGGCAGCAACACCAGCCTCACGGCGCTGGACATCAGCGGCAACGCCATGGGCGACACCGGCGCCAAGATGTTGGCCAAGGCCCTGCAGATCAACACGAAGCTCAGGTAGCAGCAGGACCACGCAGAGCTCCTCCTGGGGGCTGTTTTCCCCTGGTGGCTGTGATACGATGGCCCTGGTGGGGAAGCTGATGCCACCAGAGGATGGTCCTTGTGACAACAAGCCTGGTCCTGGCTGTGCTGTGACCATATCTCGCTCTCGTGACAACCAGCTGTGCTGGTGACATGCGTGGTGACACGCAGAGGGCAAGGGAGCAGCTGGATCTCTGTACCTGCAGGGTGGCCCTGTCCTAGCTCTTGGCCACCTTTTTGCATCTGCATGGTCCAGGAGGCTACAGCTGGACCCATGCAGTCACTGCCTCACTGGGCTCTGTCATCCAGATCCTAAAATGTCCCTTTTTGACCGCGTTGTGTCTGAAAAGGGAAGGAGGCTGCTGAGGACAGAGCACAGGCAAGGCTCATTCCTGTCCTCTTTGCAGGACCGTGGTTTGGGACAGGAACAACACAACTGCCCTTGGCCTCCTGGAGGTGGCTCAGGCTTTGGAGAGGTAAGGAAGGAGCAGCCTGGTCCTCCTGACCCGCTGCCACCGTGCAGAAGAGACTGTCCCCAGCGTGTCACTGTCCCCAGGGCCTCATATCCATCCCCAGGCGCATTGCTCACAGTACCAGGGGTTGTAAGCAGGGTCCAAGCAAGCTTCCATGCAACCTGCAACCCCTTGGGTGGTGGCACTTCAGTTCTTGTCTTGGCACCTTCAGGGCTTTGGAGCTGCCTGTGACCCAGCTTTCCCCAGCCCCATCCCATGAACCATGCCCCAAACTGATCTGCTGCTTGTGGGGACCTGGAGACCCCATGCTCCTCTCCCTCCTTGCCATGTAGGATGGGTGGAAATCATCCACCTGCCTGGGCTGCTGTGTGGCCGTGTAGGTGCTCTGGGGGTCTGAAGAAAGAAGACTTGGTCTGGTGTGGGTGGATGGAGAGCATGGGTCCTTACACCCCCATCGGGGTTTGCTGGTCCACTGATGGTTTGTCCATCCCCAAAGCCGGACCTGGGTGGGCTCGGGACCTCCATGGGATGGGACCTACATGGGACAGTCCCCACCACGCTGCCGTGGTGAGGTCCCTGCCACGCGGGGCAGTGCCCCCTGCTCACCCCATCCCTTCCCCGGCAGGAACTACACCCTCAAGTCCATGCCCCTGCCGATGAGCGACGTGGCGCAGGCGTACCGCAGCAACCCGGAGAGGACGGAGGAGGCTGTGCACAAGGTGGCGGGACACGGGCTGGGGTTGGGGTCCGGGGAACAGTTCTGACCCCTGACACCCACCCACCCATCCATCCATCCATCCATCCATCCATCCATCCATCCATCCTCCTGCTGCAGCTCCAGTCCTGCCTGGCGAGGAACCAGATGCGCCGCGCGCTGCCCGCGCAGACCTTCCGTCTGCAGCAGGGCATCCTGGCCTCCTCCTCCGAGCAGGTGACGCTGCCCCGTCCCTTGTCCCCCCATCAGGGATAGCCCTGAGCACCGCGGGCAGGACGGGCAGCCCGCCCCGTCCCTGCCGTGCAGGGGAGCTGGCGGCGACGCTCGGGTTCCCCGCGGGTGACGCAGCTCCTCCGCTCGGCTCCAGATGGTGAACGAGATCTGCCTGAGCCTGCAGAAGCACGTCGACATCCTGAGCTCCTGCCCAGGACGGGAGGTGGAGGCGGACATCCTCTGTGCCGAAGAAGCCATCAGGAACGCCAACCTGGCCGTCAGCGTGAGTCTGCTGCGCGCCGGGGTGGGGAGATGGCCCCAAGGGCTCGGATTTGGGATCAAAGCGGTTTATTGACTCATTAACGGTGTGATTAACCAGCAGTCAGTGAACATCGGTATCGTCAGCGTGATAGCTGCGTGTGAGCTTGCAAAATGTTAAAGAACAGCTACAAAATTTGAACCCTTTTCTGTAACAAGTCCCAAAATGTCCCAACATCCCTCTCCAGCACGGGGGTTTCCCTGCTTGCCCACCCCTCTTGCAGCAGCTCCGGGGACCCCCACTTCAGCAACACCCCTGGCCCATGGCACCCATCCTCACTTCTTGGGCTCGGCACTGGTGGAGGCCCCAGCACGCTGCTGATGCAGGGGATGCTCCCCATGGATTCAGACCTCCCGTGGCTGAGCAGTGCAAGGGTGAGGTGCTGTGGGATGTCCCATGCAAGCTCTCTCCCCGTCGCAGATCTTGCCCCTGTTGTACGAAGCAGGGAACACCCCGTACCAGAGCGGGAAGCTGCAGCACAAGCTGGAGTGTCTCACGGAGGAAGCCTCGCAGACCTGCGGCCGGGAAATCCAGGTGGGAACCCATGGGGAGCTGCTGGAGAGCAGAGGGATGCCAGCAGCAGGGGATGCTTGTCCGCCCCAGCCCAACCTGCAGTGAAGCCCCAGATGCTGGCACTTCCCCCATCCATACCCTCCACGGCATCTCTTGGAACAAACAGGAGAACACCCAGCTCCCGGTGAGGTGCCGAAAACTCCCCTTTCCCCAAAAAATTCCCGGGTCTGCCGCAGGCGATCATGCAGGCAGCGATGGACACGGCGCACAGCCTGTGCCCGCCCGTGATGCAGAGGAGCGGGGTGAGGGACCAGCTGGTCAACGCCATGTCGGAGCGCATCCACCTCCAGGAGCACCTCAACCTCAGCGCCGTCCTGGACCAGATGGTCACCGACGTCTTCAGCAAGCTGAAGTGGGTGACGTGCCTTGCTCCTTTCTCTTCCAGCAGCGTGGGGCTCGGTGGTGGTTTTGGGGAACCCCAACAACGCGAGGCTTCCCACTCGTGTCCGGTTTGGGGCTGGGAAGTCCCTGGGGGTGCCGTTCCTGCAGGCGCATCCCACTGCTGGGAAAGGGGAGCACGGAGGCAGGGGGGCTGCAGGCACCTTGCTCCGTCCTGCCTCGCCGCGTGGCTCCTCTGGGAACCGATACTGGGGACTTGTGGCATCCTCAGTGTGCCTCTCTCTGCTCCCAGCGAGATCAAGCTGTCCGTCACAGCCGCCGTGGCCGACTGCATCGTGGATGCCGTGCTGGGAGACCTGTCTGCTGCCCAGTGCAAGCTGGTGAGTGCCGGGGTGCCAAACCCCACGGAGGGGACATGGCAAGGCGGGGGTCTCAGCAGACACCACTCAGCGTGGTGAGCGTGGGTTTGCTGTCCACAGAGCAGGACCATTCCCACCCTGCTTGATGTTCCTCCTGGGACATCTTCTCCCAAGGTGGCCACGGCAGAATTAAGGTCGCGTGGCTCCTCCACGTCCCGCGGGGAAGCGTGGTGGGGTGCTGGGGTGGAGCCGGGCACCTGGGCCAGGAGCACCCTGGTGCCACCGGGGCCAGCAGCCGGCTAATCAGCCCTAAATCCCCTCGCAAATCCCAGCCGCAGGCAGGGAGCAGAGCAGCACGTCGCGCTTCAGCCGGAGGGATAATTTAAGCGCTTCCTAATGGTTTTAGGCGGAGAGCCTCCCCACGCACGGGCTGGATCTCCTGGAGCCCACTGAGGACGATGCCGCCGCGCTGGCACGGAGCAGGAACCTCTCGGACCTCGCTGAAAAGGGCTTCGTGGTGGAGGAGGTAGGGCTTGGTCCCCCCCCTTGGGCTCGGTGATGACCCCGCCGCTGTGTGATGATGCCCACGGGCTTTTATCCGCATTAGGGGATGATGCCAGGCTTAACCCTGCTGCCTCTGTGGGCTCGGACAGCCTGCGGCACGTCCCGGCCATGCCCCCGGCCACACGTGTCCCCTCCAGCCTTCTGGATGTGGCACGGGGTGACAGCCAGCAGAGCACCCAGCCCATGCAGATGCTTCTTTGGGTGCCAGGGAGGAGCTGGGCAGGAGATGGATGGAGGGGCGGTGGTTGCACCCAGCGGGGTGATGCTGGGTGATCCACCACGGTGATCCATGGCAGTGCTGATCCGCGAGCGATGATCCCTGACGATGAGGAGACCTTCAGATCTCCAGCCGGGGAGGACCCCACGTCCCCCGGCTGTCCCCGTGCCACCGGTGGCCGGGCACCACAGCTCTCTGCACCCTTCTCTCCTTGCAGTACAAGATGGCTCTGCGGAGGAAGAACAAGCACTTCAGGAGCATTCGGCCCACAACGACCGTGAGAAGTAAGGCTACCTTCCTCCTGCTTTCCCTGCTTGCTCAGCGGGCATCCACACCGGGGTGTCCCCACGTCCCCACCCCGGTGTCGTAGGGACAGGGGGGCTCACACCGTGAATTTGGGGTGCGATGCTCCTGCAGGATCCTTGTGAGGTCCAGCTGGGAAAATTCCCCGAGCTCCCCAGTGGGGATGCTGGGAGGTTTGGGGACAGTTCTGGATGTTTGGGGACAGTTCTGGAGGTTTCAGTGTCCCAGACGTCACATCAGGGGGCTGCATGGGGGGTGGGGGGAATCACCCATGGGTGCTGCAGGGTGCAGACGTTTTTTGTGGCTGGTTTTATCCCACAAAACCCTGCCCACGTGGGCTGCCCGGGGTCAGCTGGAGTGTGTCAGGATCGTGGCGGGGGGGGGGGGCTGCAGGGGAAAACCAGCAGCCTTTGGGGGGCTTTTGATTTAGGGGAGGGGGGTGGCTGTGATGCCTGCCTGCTTTGGCTGAAGCAGCGCTCACACTGCACCCCGGTGCCTTGCATCCATGTGGACCCCTGACACCCCAACCCCTGCAGCATCCTCACCTCTCCCCCCAAATTACCTCTTCCCCCAAATTACCCCTAACCAGACAGCACAGGGAGCTGCCCACCGGGCTGGAACAACACACGGAGGGAAGGAAGAGGGGGGGCAGTCCCAAATCACCCCCTGCCTTGCAACCCAACCCCGTCCCCAAAAATCCCATCTGGAGGTGGCGGCGAGGGGTGGGGGGGGGGGGGGCGAAGGGGAGCGCATTTTGGCGAGCCGCTCGCTCTGGTGGGCATCTCGGGGCTGAGCTGCGAGGGTCCCCGAGCATCCCTCCCCCAGCATCCCCGGGGAGCAGCGCGCTGCGCCGTGTCGGCGTGGCAGCAGGATCCGTCCCCGGCTGCGCTGCAAACGCCGCTACCCCGGGGGCTGACGCGCAGCGCAAGCTCTGGCGGAGCATCCCCGCATCCCCCGGCCATCGGTGGGCTTCTCGCCCTTCGCCAGGTCCCTCGGAGCTGGAGCTGGCGGCCAGCGGCAAGGCGCGCCCGGCTGCCACAAAGGATGCTGAGCCCGCCGCCGGTGCTCTCCCCGGCACGCCGCCCGCCGAAGCCCTCATGGACCTGCCGACCGCGGGCGAGAGGCTGGAGCACTGCACCAAAGCCAGGCCCAGGCCCAACCGCAGGCACAAGCAGCCGCCGAGCAAGCCGAACGTGAGCCCCACGGTGGTTTTTTTTTCCTCAGGAGGGAGAGGGTGGATGGGCACGGGTTCTGTTTTTTTTTATTATTATTATTATTTTTTTTTTTTTTTTTCCCTTCATCGGCGGGGAAACGGGACGCACGGGGCAGCGGCTGGGTTATGATGTGATTATTCCGTGCTATGCGCCTCAGCCGGAGCTCGGAGGACGGGCAGGGGGTTTGAGGGGGGGGCAGGCGGGCACCCGCTCCTTGTTTATGACTCTGCGATGCAAAGCACAGGGGCTGGGGGAGAATCGGGGAGGGGAAAAAAAAAAATCAGAGTGTGTGCAGGGGGCTGTGTGCCTGTCAATGGCTCTGTCTCCCTCCATCCATCCGTGATGAATTTTCTCCCACGGTTCGGAAACGGTTTTGGGGAGCATCAGGCAGTGAAAGGCAGCCCTCGGTGCTGCAGGCGCTGGGGCTCAGCCCCAGAGGGGTGGGATGTGCTGGGCAGCTGCTGCCTGCAGCTCTTCCCCTTCTCCTCCGGCTGCTTTGGAAGCAAAAAGCAACTTTTGGGTGCTCCGGGCGCAGAGCTGGCGGTGGTGGGGACAGAGGGGGGGAGGCTGGGTGCCTGCAAGGCTGTCGGCAGCTCGGGTCACCCTCTGCCAGGAGCTTTGTCACCCAAAGCGAGCAGGGAGGGGGCTTTGGGGGGACCCAAACCCCGTGGGTGGCAGCAGGGCTGGACCCTGATGGTGCCAGCTTGTTCCCCCGGCACCAAGCTGTGTCTGGATCCGTGCATGCATCAGAAAGCCCCGGCTCGCCTGGCCACGGCGGTGCTCAGGCTGGGCAGACCTGTGGCCGGCTCACCGGTGGCTCGAGGATGAGGAGGAGCAGCAGGAGCTGCTCGGCCACAGCCCCGGGGCTGTCACCTTGGCACGCTGCAGCGCAGCGCGGGGGCCGGGCACCGCCGCCGGTGTCGGAGGAGGAAGGAGAGGCACGACTCCAGCTGCAGTGAAAAGGCGTTACGGGTTGGAATGGCACCAGCAGGGAAGTGCCTGGTCCATAGGAAGCCACCGACGCGGTGCCAGGGCCGGGCCCTCCCTCCGTGGGTAGATTTTCTGCCTGGCACCGAGTGGGTGACCTTCACCTGGCCACCGGGTCGCCCCGAGGTGGATGAGGGTGGGTTTCACGTGAGGAAGGCTCCGAGGGGCAGCACCAGCCCGGCTGTGCAGGTGGCAGGATGCAGATCTCTCAGGGCACCAGCTCCATCTCCCTCTGGGGGCATGGATGATTTTCTTGGGGCTCAAAACCCTGCCAAAGGCTCCCTCTTGCAGGATGGGGGGGTGCCATCCAGCTGCTCCTCGCCTCGGCAGTGCCCAGAGGGCAAACTTGGCCACCAAGAGTCCCCAAGGAGGGTCAGAGAGGCAATGCACCTGCAAGGAGGGTGCCGCTTGGGATGTGGGGGCTGTACTTGTTGGTGCAGTGGGTTTTTGGCTGACGTGGGGGCTCAGGGAGCCCACCCGTGGCTGATGACCAGGCTGATGACCACGCTTGCCCGCAGGTGCAGCCCGTGGTCCATGAGAACAGCGAGGACAGGAGCATCACCCGCGTGGATGAGGGCCTGGAGGACTTCTTCACCAAGAGGCTCATCAGCGAGGAGCTGCCGTAAGCCGGGGGGGTGGCTGCAGCCCCCAGACAGGTCCCAGCACCCATCCATGGCCATGCGTGGTGCTCCTGCAGACCATGCCCAGGGCTGTCTTTGTCTGCTGTGCTGGCTGAGTGCCTGAAGGGATGCTGGGGGGAATGGCACACGGTGCCCTGGGCACCCAGCGGGGCAGAGCTTGTGTCCCCCCTGGGGTGTTTCCATGGGCAAAGTGGGTGGGAGAGAGTGGTGGCGGGACCTGGTTCATAATCTGAACCAGGACCCATAATTTGGGGGGTGGTGGGGAACACAACACATCCTCGAGCTGATCTTCCCCATGTTTCTTCCCCCCAGCCCCATGGTGCTGGAGACCGGCCCCGGATCAGCCCCTCTGGTGTCCTCCAGCTCCCGCACCCTCAAGAAGAAAATCGGGAATTTTTTTGCCTTCAAGAAGCCCAAATCCAGCCGGGGCTCGCGGTGCGAGAAGGAGCCCGAGGGCAGCACGGCGGCTCCCCGGAGCAGGCGCTCGATGCTCAGTGACATTTTACGGGCCCCCAGCAAGGCGGGCGAGCCGGGCAAGGCGCTGAGCAAATCCGAGGAGGGGGCCCTCAGCACCGAGCCCGAGCACAGCCAGACCCCCGAGGCTGCCCGCAGGATCAGACCCAAGTACTCGCGGGAGGGCAAGTCCCAGTCCCTCATCCTGCTGCCCGGGGAGGACGAGGAGGCGCTGGGGGTCAGGCAGGACAAGGTAAGCAGCCCCAAAATGTCACCTTGGATGACCTTGTCAGCGGGCTGGGTGCTGTTCCCACCAACGGGGGGGTGGTGGGATGAGATGGAGCCACGGGGACCCTTGAGCAGAAGCCTCACGGGATGGGTGCTGTGCTCATCACCCCGGCACGGTCTTGCTGTCCCACCACAGAAGAGGCACCTGGAGAAGAGCGACGGGGAGCTGCCCAACTCCTTCGAGCAGCGCGTCCATGTCATGCTGCACCGCATGGGCGTCACCAAGGGCCTGGGCGCCGAGGGCAAGAAGCAGCAGGTAGGGGCTGGAGCCTCCCGAGGGACACAGCGAGGTGGTGGCCCCCTGGGACAGGTGACACTGAGCTGTGCTGCCACCCCCCTGTCACCTAGCCCGCTGCAAGGGGACCATCATACGGGCTGCTACGTGGTCTGTCTGTCTGTCTGTCCATCCCTCA
>CM030759.1:14238835-14291255 GCA_018104995.1 Cairina moschata | reverse complement strand
GGGGGGGAATGATTCAACAGGCAGCTATGCAAGAATGGGAAAGAACTGACAACCTCCCCCAGGACCAAGAGTAATTCCGAAAGAGCAGAAATATCCGCTTATCCAACTGAAATAATGACAACCCACAACAAAGAAATCATACGAGGGACTCGGGGTCAGAATGAGAAAGTGCTTGGGGATGAATCCTGAGGACCTGGTAGCTCAAGGGCTCTTTAAAGTTCATTTTGTGATTAAAGCCTGGCCAAATATACAGAAAAATCTCCAGAAGGTGGGAGGATGGAGTGAGCAGTGTAGGTAGCATGAAGGTGTACGCCAGGAGGGAGATGAGAAGGAAAAGCAAGGAGCGAAACAAGTGGTATTCACAGTGTACTGGGTAGAGGGGGAGATAGAGGGCCCAGGATGGAAAGGAGAGGAAGAGAGATAAAGGAAGGACAGACAAGGAAAGCTACCTGTGTTGCAGCCTAAATCCTAGCAGGGACAGGCTTTGAGAAGATGTTTTAAGTGTGGCCAGGCCAGCCACTTCAAACAGGAGTATCCGGAGTGGAAGAAGGAGAGATTGCTGTTATAAATTCAGAATTAAGGAGTCGGGGCTTCTCAGAAAGCTAGCTCCCTGATAAATGAAAAAGTGTACAGCAAGGGCTCCTGCACTGACGTTGGTGTCTGCAGGGAGGTTTCTCACTCCTCACTCTCCCAGCTGCTGTTCTGCAGTATTTATTTATTTATTTTGCCTTTTATTGGGTGTGATCTCATAGAGATTTAAACTGCATTGCTCATGGCTTGGCTCTGGGCAGCGGTGGGTGCCTTTGGAGCCATCTGGAACTGGCCCTTATCTAACAGGGGGCAGCTGCTGGATTCTTCTCACAGGAGCTACCACTGCAGCCCCCTGCTACCAGAACCTTGCCATGTGAACCCAATACATTGGGGCAGCTGGGTCATCACTGGCCTGTAAAGTATCAGGGCTTAAATTAACTAATGAAACCCTAAATGTGATGGGGGTAGAAGGGCTGGGATAATAGCACTACTTTTTGGGGACACCAAGCTGAGACTAGGGATAGAATGATCACTGGGCAATTATTGTATGCACCTGAGGCAGGGACTAACTTGTTGGGAAAGGATTTGATAATGAAATTGGGCGTTCAAATAGTAAATTCTTAGGTTAGAATAATGGTGTTATTAATGGGGTGCTCTCAGACCCTGAGAGCAAAGATATATTTTCCTTTGAGTGGACAGCAGAAGGCCTCCCCAAAATAAGGTGGAATCTTGAGAAAAACAGGATAAGCAGTGTGGGAACAGTAAAACAAAGATCACAAGTTCTCAAAACATAAGGGGGGGGAGGGAAAAAGGAGAAATTAAAGGGTTGAAAAAAAAAGAAAAATTATACATATATGGTATAGAGGAGCGTTGAGTAGGTTGTGAACCTGTAGTACTCAGCCAACGAGGAAAGGGGAGGTGATCAGGTGTCGGATAATAGGGAATAAAAGGTTATGATTTGTTTGCTATAATGCGCTCCTAATTGGCAGGACACCTGCCATTGCAATTGTGAATAAAGTAGCTTCAGAGGAGATCCTGTCTGAAGAAAATTATTTGAGATTTTTCTCACATACATAACCTTCTGTTTTTTTTTTTTTTCTTCTAGCAACAGCTGGCTTTATAGTTGTGCCATGAGGAATTCAGGCTTCCTTTCTTCCTTTCCTCTTTTTGTTCTTTTTTTTTTTTTTTTTTTTTTTTTTTTTTTTTTTTTAGAGTTTCTAGTCTTTCCACTTCCTTTGTTGCTGACAAAGGGGTCTCTGTTGTCTTGGGTGCTGTGTAGTTCTAAGGTTGCGATTCCAGACCATGTGCTCCAGTGGGGCTATTGGCTTTCACTGTACTTCTTGTCACTAGCTGAAAGGAATATATGGCATACATGAGACAGGTGAAAGCATGTGTTTTGCCATCACCTGTGAAACAGCTTTGTGAAATGAACACATCTCCCAAACAGATCATATCATACTCTGTCTCTATCCAGACTGCCATCCTATGCTCTTTTTACTTGATTTTGGTCTAGATCCATCAAAAGACTGGTAAAACCTGCAAGTTTCCCTTAGCTAAAAGTTTGAGGTATTGTTGTTTCTCGCAGCTATTGGCACTTGCTTTTAGAGTGTGCAGTTGTTTTTCCCCTTTTGTCACTATATTAATCCCCACTGCACAGAGAAATCTTTCCTCAGATGCATTATCTTGGTCTCTTAGACTTTCTGTCCATCCTCTTGGAGCACATCTCCAGGACCAGGGCTCAGTCACCATATTTTTATATCATATATTTTGTTTTCCCTTTTTTATTTCTGTAGATGAATATCTGCAATAAGCCTCCTAACAAGACAGCTCCAGAGAATTTCGGCGAAGCTGTTCTTGAGGTGCAGGTCCAACGCGCTCGAAGGAATGGCTGGAGCTGGCCCCTGCACCCTTTCCAGATTATTGCCTGGGTGCTGTACCTCTTCTTTGCGCTGGTTGGCTTTGGAATCCTCGTTCCTCTCCTGCCCCTCCACTGGCTGCCCGCTGGCTATATCGTATCCTTTGGTCAAGAGGAGAGCATGAACTGTAATAAACTATCAATAGTTTATTTTATATATATAGATATATAAATGTTTTTAGGTAGCATATAAAGCATAGGGGAAGCAACTGAGCCAGAATCTTGATCTTCTATCTATAAAAAACACATATTTTGAGACCCACTCTGTCCTCCACTTAGGTAGATCACTAACATTCTACTTGTCTCCTTCATCACACCATTTCACTATCTTTGCCTCCAAAGCTCTTCTGCTGTCTACTCCTGCCTATGCATCTCCTTTGCCTTATATTTTTCTACAAGTGTGCTGCAGCGTTTGAGGGAAGTCANGCCTGATCAAAGTGGGGGCAGAGGCTGATCAGAACTACCAGAACTACATCCTCCGTGGTCGGTACTTTGGTCCAGGGGGGGGGGGGGGGCTGGGGGTGTCCCTGTTGCAGGGTGGAGGAGGCTGCTGCTCAGGGTAGCCGCCATCCCCTGACCTTGCCTTGCAGCCCTGAGCCAGATCATGCTCTTTGTGGACGGGATGCAGGGCGTCATCAACCACAACGAGACCGTCCAGTGGCTGTACACGCTGTCGGGAAGCCTGGTAAGCAGCAGTGTCCCCCTCTCTGTGGCTGTCCCCATGTGCTGTCCCCTGGGGGGTTCACCCCACACCTCGCCTTCGGGATGGGCTTGGTACCGTCCTGCCCTCAGACTCGTTGGGTGCTGCTCACAGAAGTCACCCAGCGTCCCCAGACAGATGTGACCATGCTCCTGGGCACAGAGGGTGAACATAAGAGGGGGGGTCCCACCCCAAGCCCCTTCCCAGTGCCCATAGGATCCCAGCTGCAGGACCCTAGCCCCACAGCACCGTGACTTGGCCCCAGAGCTGCTGATGAAGCCACCAGCCCTGGGGCACGGGCACAGCCACCCGGTGCTGGCAACGCCCTGCCACGGCCTCTGTCCCTCGTCCCAGTTCCGCCTGGTGGTGAAGATGGCACTGAAGCTGCTGCTGGTGTTCGTGGAGTACACGGAGCCCAACGCCCTGCTCCTCATCCGCGCCGTCAACGCCGTGGACCAGGCGAGAGGTGAGTGCAGCCCCAGCTGCCAGCGAGATCCCTGCTTGGGGATGGTTCGGCGCGGAGGACACGCGTTGTCTGCCCCGTGCCAACCCCCTGTGTGATGGCCACAGCCCGTGGGAGCCCACCAAGAGCCCCCGGCAGGGATGGGGATGGGGGGAGACGCTGGGGGTGCAGCGTGCTGCGTCCCAAACCTGCCCCAGCTGCAGCCCTGGTGTCCCCTCTCCCCTTGCTTGTCCCAGGCGTGTGTCCGTGGTCCAACCTGATGGCCATCCTGCAGCAACGCAACGGGGCCGACACGGAGCTGCTGGTGTTCGCGATGACGCTCATCAACAAGGTCAGTGCCAGGGGTGGCCGTGCCGTGCCGTGGGGTCACCCTGTCCCCATCGCGCCCGTCCCAGCCCTGTCTCTCTGCTCCTGCCCAGACGCTGGCTGCCCTCCCGGACCAGGACTCCTTCTACGACGTGACGGACTGCCTGGAGCAGCAGGGCATGGAGACGGTGGTGCAGCAGTACCTGAGCAGCAAGGGCACCGACCTCGATCTCAAGCAGCAGTTTGTGCTCTACGAAGTGAGTGGGGCACCTTGGGGCAATGTCCACGTCCATCTCCCTGGGGAGGGTGGGGGTGGGGGGTGGGAGCAGTGCCCGGGGGCTCACCGGGTGTCCCCATCCCCTCTGCAGAGCGCTCTCAAGCTGGAGGATGGGGTGGAGGAGCCGTCACCGGGCGGGCGCAAGGAGAGGAGGAAGACAGACGAGGGCCGGCGCGGGTGGCGTGCCCAGGGCAGCTGTGCCGAGCCCAGCCCCGACCCCCAGCCCGTGCCAGGGACGCCCAGCACCCCAAAGGAGCCCCCTGTTGAGGACAGCCCCGAGCCGAGCATCCCAGCAGAGTAAGTATGGGCTGTGAGGATGCCGGGATGCGGGAAGGGGAGTCCCCCCCCCAGGTCTCCATCAGTGCCACCTCTTTCTCCAGGCCATGCCCAAAGAGCACCTACAACAGCACGTCCAGCCTGCGGCTGTCTCTGCCGTGCACCTCGCCCGAGAAGGAGCAGCCCCCGGGCCCTGGGGAGAGGAGCGTGTACAAGTAAGCAGCCAGGCGGGGATGGTGCCCTGGGGATGGAGGCGAGGAGGGTCCCACCACCGTGTCCCTGCTGGGGGGGCACCCATCCCAAGGGGGCACTGGGGATGCAGCGGGGTTTGGGCAGGCACCGGGGCCGGCAAGATGCACAAGCCAGGAGAGGACAGTCCGAGGTGGCCCAGCCAGGGCTTTCACAGCACCATTTGGCCCCACTGGGGCACGCACGCCTCTTCTCCAGCTCCATCTCTTCCCCCTTGCTCCTCTTCTCTGGCCACGCTGATTCTCTCCTCTGCCCACTCTTTCTATCTTTCCTTTTGCAGGCTGCACCAACCTGTCCCTGTCTGGTAAGTGCCCAGGCTTTGCACGCGTGTGATGCCCCCCCGGCGCACCCCGCTTGCTGTCCCCAGCCCTTGCATCTCCTCTGCTTGTGTCCTGGCTGGATGGCCGGGACCCCCCGTGCCACCGGGGTCCCACTCGGGGTGGCAGCGCCCTCCAAACCCCGTTAATGGTGCTCCTTGGTGGCACAGCCCTGGAGCTGGCATCGTCCACAAGAACCTCCCTGGTGGCTCTGATGATGGGGACGGTGCCCCCACGTCGCCAGCACCATGCGGCACCCAGGCAAGGGGAGTTCTTGATGGGGGAGCCCCAGGCCATGCCGTGGGGCTGGGGGGTGGGTGCAGGAGACCCCCGTTAGCGGGGGCTAACCCCTGTTTTCCCTCAGGCGGGAGGATGCCCCCTCCTTGCATGGGGACAAGCCTATTCTGAGGAGGTTTGAGTAAGTAGAGGCATGCGTGTGTCTCCAGGCATGCGCTTCCTCAGGCTGTAGGAATCTGGCCCTGGATGGCCGAGGAGCAGGAGGAGGGTCCTCGTGTGTCCCAGCTCCACCGTGGTGCCCTCCTGGGTCGTGGTGAACACCAGCTTGGGACCAAAGAGCGATGGTGGCAGAGCTGGTGGAGTTTGCAGCCTTGGAGATGCTCAGAAGCCACCTGGGCATGGTCCTGGGCAACCTGCTCGGGGTGGCCCTGCTGGAGCAGGGCTTGGGCCAGGTGACCTCCGGGGGTCCCTGCCAGCCTCCCCCATTACATGGCCATGCTTCCCCTGCCTTCAGCTCCTGGTGGGCTGTGGCATCCCCATCCCTTAGCCGTGGTGGCATCACCCATCTCTCTGAAGGGCTTGGAGGCAGCTGAGGGGCATGGATGGACCCTGCTGTGGTGCGGCTGGTGCCGGGGGTTTTGGTGCTGGACCCGGCCCGTGTGGAGCTTGCTGTGTGGTGCCATGTGGTGTGGTTTGCCCGTCCCCACCTCCCCTGCCCCCCTGGTGCCCCCAGCTGACGGCTGCCCCTGTCCCGCAGAGCTCGCTTCCTGGAGAACCTGGCTGCTGCCCAGAAGGAGAAGATCTCCGCCATGGCCAAGGGACGGCTCGAGATCCTCAGCGATGTTGCTCCGGAGCATCTCGCCGCTTGGGATGGGGACAGCAGCACCCCTGAGCCTGGGACGGAGCCACCCAGCATGAGTACGTGCGGGAATGGGGTTGGAGTGTGTCCCCTCTGGGCCCACCAGGATCTGGGGGTGAGCGGCAACGGTCCCTTTGGCCCCAGCCCTCCCCATGATGCTGGGCACCATCCCTCTCCAAATAGCAGTGTCCAAGTGTGCTCCCACCAGGGAACGGGCCCCAAACTCGACGTGCAGCCCAGCAGCACCCTCCCCTCGGGCAGGCTGTCTCACCCCCTCCCCATCTCCCTGCAGGGTCCCACGCGGGCCGTCAGGACACCACCGACTCCTGCAGCGCCATCTCCTCCGACACCAAGTTCATGCTGGACATGCTCTACGCTAAGGGCTCCTCGGAGCTGGGGAGGCAGAAGGTCTTCCCCGAGGGGCTGTCGTCCTCCCAGTACCACGGCGAGGAGGAGACGAGCACCAGGCAGGGCTGTGCTGAGGGACACGGTGGTCGGGAGCAGGAGAGCACCTGGCTGCATGGCCGGGCTCCGGACGGGCCGGTGGCCAGCGCCCACGCCAAGCTGGCACGTGCCGCGTCCAACGTCGACGCCGAGACCCACACGCAGAAGCTGGAGAACACCATGATGATACCCATCAAGAAGGACACGGAGCTGTCGTGGGAGCACCTTCAGGCCAGCCCCGCGCAGCTGAAGATCAAGGACCTGGACTTCACCGACCTGGGGGAGGAGGAAGACTTTGACATCTTGGACACGGGGCCCATAGCCAATGGCTCCTTCCTTCCTCCCGGCATCCAGGCAGCGAGCGCTGGAGTTCTCATGGTTCCCCCTCCACCTCCCATGGACTCTGGCTGGCCCCCCCCTCCCCCCCCCCCCCCCATGGTCCCCGGCTGCCCACCCCCTCCAGGCTTCTCAGGCCCTTCGACCACTGATGGCCCTTCCCAAGCCAAGAAGAAGAGGACAGTGAAGCTCTTCTGGAAGGAGCTGAAGCAGCTGGATGGCTCTGTGGGGCCGGGCAGGTTCGGGCGGGCGACGCTGTGGGCGTCCCTGCAGAGCGTTGAGGTCAACACTGCCAAACTGGAGCATCTCTTCGAGTCCCGGGCGAAGGAGGTGCCGGCTTCCAAGGTACCAGCAGGCTGGCACCATCAGCTGGGGGGGGCTTTGGGGCACTGTTGGTTCACCTGGGGCTCCTGGGCATGCACCATCACCCTGACCCTGTGCTGATGGGCACCCGCAGCCCCGAGGCTCAGCGGGGAGGCTGGGGCAGGGCGGATGGTTGGTGCATGGGTTTGCTCGCCTCCGGCTCATGTCCATGGTGCTCTCGTGAAGGTGAGCCCTCTGCCTGGCTGCCAGCCTCCGCCCTGTCCTCCCTGCAGAAAGCTACTGACGGGAAGAAGGTGGTGGTGGTGCTGGACCCCAAGAGGAGCAACGCCATCAACATCGGCCTCACGGTGCTGCCGCCCGTCCACATCATCAAGACGGCCGTGCTCAACTTCGATGAGTTTGCGGTCAATAAGGAAGGGATCGAGGTGAGAAGCTGGGCCCCACAGGGTCTTTTCCCACCTCGTGCGGGTCTTTTNCCTGGGCTTCTCCCCGCAGGAGGACAAGGACCTGGTGCCCGAGTTTGTGAACCTGGATGGGCTGACGTGCCTGATCAAAGTGGGGGCAGAGGCTGATCAGAACTACCAGAACTACATCCTCCGTGGTCGGTACTTTGGTCCAGGGGGTGGCGGGGGGCTGGGGGTGTCCCTGTTGCAGGGTGGAGGAGGCTGCTGCTCAGGGTAGCCGCCATCCCCTGACCTTGCCTTGCAGCCCTGAGCCAGATCATGCTCTTTGTGGACGGGATGCAGGGCGTCATCAACCACAACGAGACCGTCCAGTGGCTGTACACGCTGTCGGGAAGCCTGGTAAGCAGCAGTGTCCCCCTCTCTGTGGCTGTCCCCATGTGCTGTCCCCTGGGGGGTTCACCCCACACCTCGCCTTCGGGATGGGCTTGGTACCGTCCTGCCCTCAGACTCGTTGGGTGCTGCTCACAGAAGTCACCCAGCGTCCCCAGACAGATGTGACCATGCTCCTGGGCACAGAGGGTGAACATAAGAGGGGGGGTCCCACCCCAAGCCCCTTCCCAGTGCCCATAGGATCCCAGCTGCAGGACCCTAGCCCCACAGCACCGTGACTTGGCCCCAGAGCTGCTGATGAAGCCACCAGCCCTGGGGCACGGGCACAGCCACCCGGTGCTGGCAACGCCCTGCCACGGCCTCTGTCCCTCGTCCCAGTTCCGCCTGGTGGTGAAGATGGCACTGAAGCTGCTGCTGGTGTTCGTGGAGTACACGGAGCCCAACGCCCTGCTCCTCATCCGCGCCGTCAACGCCGTGGACCAGGCGAGAGGTGAGTGCAGCCCCAGCTGCCAGCGAGATCCCTGCTTGGGGATGGTTCGGCGCGGAGGACACGCGTTGTCTGCCCCGTGCCAACCCCCTGTGTGATGGCCACAGCCCGTGGGAGCCCACCAAGAGCCCCCGGCAGGGATGGGGATGGGGGGAGACGCTGGGGGTGCAGCGTGCTGCGTCCCAAACCTGCCCCAGCTGCAGCCCTGGTGTCCCCTCTCCCCTTGCTTGTCCCAGGCGTGTGTCCGTGGTCCAACCTGATGGCCATCCTGCAGCAACGCAACGGGGCCGACACGGAGCTGCTGGTGTTCGCGATGACGCTCATCAACAAGGTCAGTGCCAGGGGTGGCCGTGCCGTGCCGTGGGGTCACCCTGTCCCCATCGCGCCCGTCCCAGCCCTGTCTCTCTGCTCCTGCCCAGACGCTGGCTGCCCTCCCGGACCAGGACTCCTTCTACGACGTGACGGACTGCCTGGAGCAGCAGGGCATGGAGACGGTGGTGCAGCAGTACCTGAGCAGCAAGGGCACCGACCTCGATCTCAAGCAGCAGTTTGTGCTCTACGAAGTGAGTGGGGCACCTTGGGGCAATGTCCACGTCCATCTCCCTGGGGAGGGTGGGGGTGTGGGGTGGGAGCAGTGCCCGGGGGCTCACCGGGTGTCCCCATCCCCTCTGCAGAGCGCTCTCAAGCTGGAGGATGGGGTGGAGGAGCCGTCACCGGGCGGGCGCAAGGAGAGGAGGAAGACAGACGAGGGCCGGCGCGGGTGGCGTGCCCAGGGCAGCTGTGCCGAGCCCAGCCCCGACCCCCAGCCCGTGCCAGGGACGCCCAGCACCCCAAAGGAGCCCCCTGTTGAGGACAGCCCCGAGCCGAGCATCCCAGCAGAGTAAGTATGGGCTGTGAGGATGCCGGGATGCGGGAAGGGGAGTCCCCCCCCAGGTCTCCATCAGTGCCACCTCTTTCTCCAGGCCATGCCCAAAGAGCACCTACAACAGCACGTCCAGCCTGCGGCTGTCTCTGCCGTGCACCTCGCCCGAGAAGGAGCAGCCCCCGGGCCCTGGGGAGAGGAGCGTGTACAAGTAAGCAGCCAGGCGGGGATGGTGCCCTGGGGATGGAGGCGAGGAGGGTCCCACCACCGTGTCCCTGCTGGGGGGCACCCATCCCAAGGGGGCACTGGGGATGCAGCGGGGTTTGGGCAGGCACCGGGGCCGGCAAGATGCACAAGCCAGGAGAGGACAGTCCGAGGTGGCCCAGCCAGGGCTTTCACAGCACCATTTGGCCCCACTGGGGCACGCACGCCTCTTCTCCAGCTCCATCTCTTCCCCCTTGCTCCTCTTCTCTGGCCACGCTGATTCTCTCCTCTGCCCACTCTTTCTATCTTTCCTTTTGCAGGCTGCACCAACCTGTCCCTGTCTGGTAAGTGCCCAGGCTTTGCACGCGTGTGATGCCCCCCGGCGCACCCCGCTTGCTGTCCCCAGCCCTTGCATCTCCTCTGCTTGTGTCCTGGCTGGATGGCCGGGACCCCCGTGCCACCGGGGTCCCACTCGGGGTGGCAGCGCCCTCCAAACCCCGTTAATGGTGCTCCTTGGTGGCACAGCCCTGGAGCTGGCATCGTCCACAAGAACCTCCCTGGTGGCTCTGATGATGGGGACGGTGCCCCCACGTCGCCAGCACCATGCGGCACCCAGGCAAGGGGAGTTCTTGATGGGGGAGCCCCAGGCCATGCCGTGGGGCTGGGGGGTGGGTGCAGGAGACCCCCGTTAGCGGGGGCTAACCCCTGTTTTCCCTCAGGCGGGAGGATGCCCCCTCCTTGCATGGGGACAAGCCTATTCTGAGGAGGTTTGAGTAAGTAGAGGCATGCGTGTGTCTCCAGGCATGCGCTTCCTCAGGCTGTAGGAATCTGGCCCTGGATGGCCGAGGAGCAGGAGGAGGGTCCTCGTGTGTCCCAGCTCCACCGTGGTGCCCTCCTGGGTCGTGGTGAACACCAGCTTGGGACCAAAGAGCGATGGTGGCAGAGCTGGTGGAGTTTGCAGCCTTGGAGATGCTCAGAAGCCACCTGGGCATGGTCCTGGGCAACCTGCTCGGGGTGGCCCTGCTGGAGCAGGGCTTGGGCCAGGTGACCTCCGGGGGTCCCTGCCAGCCTCCCCCATTACATGGCCATGCTTCCCCTGCCTTCAGCTCCTGGTGGGCTGTGGCATCCCCATCCCTTAGCCGTGGTGGCATCACCCATCTCTCTGAAGGGCTTGGAGGCAGCTGAGGGGCATGGATGGACCCTGCTGTGGTGCGGCTGGTGCCGGGGGTTTTGGTGCTGGACCCGGCCCGTGTGGAGCTTGCTGTGTGGTGCCATGTGGTGTGGTTTGCCCGTCCCCACCTCCCCTGCCCCCAGGTGCCCCCAGCTGACGGCTGCCCCTGTCCCGCAGAGCTCGCTTCCTGGAGAACCTGGCTGCTGCCCAGAAGGAGAAGATCTCCGCCATGGCCAAGGGACGGCTCGAGATCCTCAGCGATGTTGCTCCGGAGCATCTCGCCGCTTGGGATGGGGACAGCAGCACCCCTGAGCCTGGGACGGAGCCACCCAGCATGAGTACGTGCGGGAATGGGGTTGGAGTGTGTCCCCTCTGGGCCCACCAGGATCTGGGGGTGAGCGGCAACGGTCCCTTTGGCCCCAGCCCTCCCCATGATGCTGGGCACCATCCCTCTCCAAATAGCAGTGTCCAAGTGTGCTCCCACCAGGGAACGGGCCCCAAACTCGACGTGCAGCCCAGCAGCACCCTCCCCTCGGGCAGGCTGTCTCACCCCCTCCCCATCTCCCTGCAGGGTCCCACGCGGGCCGTCAGGACACCACCGACTCCTGCAGCGCCATCTCCTCCGACACCAAGTTCATGCTGGACATGCTCTACGCTAAGGGCTCCTCGGAGCTGGGGAGGCAGAAGGTCTTCCCCGAGGGGCTGTCGTCCTCCCAGTACCACGGCGAGGAGGAGACGAGCACCAGGCAGGGCTGTGCTGAGGGACACGGTGGTCGGGAGCAGGAGAGCACCTGGCTGCATGGCCGGGCTCCGGACGGGCCGGTGGCCAGCGCCCACGCCAAGCTGGCACGTGCCGCGTCCAACGTCGACGCCGAGACCCACACGCAGAAGCTGGAGAACACCATGATGATACCCATCAAGAAGGACACGGAGCTGTCGTGGGAGCACCTTCAGGCCAGCCCCGCGCAGCTGAAGATCAAGGACCTGGACTTCACCGACCTGGGGGAGGAGGAAGACTTTGACATCTTGGACACGGGGCCCATAGCCAATGGCTCCTTCCTTCCTCCCGGCATCCAGGCAGCGAGCGCTGGAGTTCTCATGGTTCCCCCTCCACCTCCCATGGACTCTGGCTGCCCACCACCTCCCCCTCCACCTCCTATGGCCCCTGGCTGTCCTCCTCCTCCACCTCCACCTCCCATGGCCCCTGGCTGCCCACCACCTCCCCCTCCACCTCCTATGGTCCCCGGCTGCCCACCCCCTCCAGGCTTCTCAGGCCCTTCGACCACTGATGGCCCTTCCCAAGCCAAGAAGAAGAGGACAGTGAAGCTCTTCTGGAAGGAGCTGAAGCAGCTGGATGGCTCTGTGGGGCCGGGCAGGTTCGGGCGGGCGACGCTGTGGGCGTCCCTGCAGAGCGTTGAGGTCAACACTGCCAAACTGGAGCATCTCTTCGAGTCCCGGGCGAAGGAGGTGCCGGCTTCCAAGGTACCAGCAGGCTGGCACCATCAGCTGGGGGGGCTTTGGGGCACTGTTGGTTCACCTGGGGCTCCTGGGCATGCACCATCACCCTGACCCTGTGCTGATGGGCACCCGCAGCCCCGAGGCTCAGCGGGGAGGCTGGGGCAGGGCGGATGGTTGGTGCATGGGTTTGCTCGCCTCCGGCTCATGTCCATGGTGCTCTCGTGAAGGTGAGCCCTCTGCCTGGCTGCCAGCCTCCGCCCTGTCCTCCCTGCAGAAAGCTACTGACGGGAAGAAGGTGGTGGTGGTGCTGGACCCCAAGAGGAGCAACGCCATCAACATCGGCCTCACGGTGCTGCCGCCCGTCCACATCATCAAGACGGCCGTGCTCAACTTCGATGAGTTTGCGGTCAATAAGGAAGGGATCGAGGTGAGAAGCTGGGCCCCACAGGGTCTTTTCCCACCTCGTGCGGGTCTTTTCCCCCAGCCAGGAGGTCCCCATGCCCATGCTGCCAGTGTGGCACAATGTAGATGGCGTTGGGGTGACACGTCGCATCTCCCACCAGCATGGGGAGTGGTGATGTGGCTGGGGTCCTGACGTATCCCCTTGCCTGCTCTAGAAAATCCTGACCATGGTCCCGACTGAGGAGGAGAAGCAGAAGATCCAGGAGGCCCAGCTGGCCAACCCCGACGTGCCCTTGGGCTCTGCGGAGCAGTTCCTGCTCTCCCTGTCCTCCATCAGCGACCTCACGGCCAGGCTCCAGCTCTGGGCCTTCAAGCTGGACTATGAGAGCCTGGAGCAGGTATGGGGCCACCTACCCCATCTCCCCCCACCACTGCCAGCCCCAGCGGGGTCCCTGGGATGAGCCCCGTGTGTTCCTGGTGGGACGTGGCCATGTCTGAGTACGAGAGGTGTCCTTCTGGTTGGGGACAGGCTGCAGAGGCAAGCATGGGGTGATTGTGCTCATGTTTGAGGGCAAATGCTGAAGCCCCCGAGGGAGGTGACACCCAAGGGGTCTGACCTGCCCCCATCCTCATCCAGGAGATTGCAGAGCCGCTGTTTGATCTGAAAGTGGGCATGGAGCAGCTGGCCAAAAATCACACCTTCAAGTGCATCCTGGCCACGCTGCTGGCCATGGGCAACTTCTTGAACGGCTCCCAGGTGAGGAACGGGGTGTGGGGGGACGCAGCCAGTCCTGGGTGCTGCGAGGGTAGTGGGACTGACCACGGCACGTTGGGTACCTGAGAGGGACCCCATGAAGCTTGGGTGGGTGGTGCACGTGGTCCGCTGGAGGGTGGGAGGATGGAGGGGCCCTGCTGAGTCTGTTGGGGTTTCAGAGCAGAGGCTTTGAGCTGGGCTATCTGGAGAAGGTCTCGGAAGTGAAGGACACGGTGCACCGGCAGTCCCTGCTGCACCACCTCTGCCAGATGGTGGTGGAGAAGTTCCCAGAAACCACGGACCTCTACTCGGAGATCGCCTCCATCACGCGCTCCGCCAAGGTGAGGCCAAGCCCAGAGCCCACCCCACCACCACCACCACCACCACCACCCCGAGGGCTGACGTCTCCCTCCTCCAGGTCGATTTTGACGAACTGGCCAACAGCCTGGTGCAGCTGGAGCGGCGCTGCCGGGCCTCCTGGGACAACCTGAAGGTGATCGCCAAGCACGAGACCAAGCCGGTGCTGAAGAGCAAGCTGACGGACTTCCTCAAGGACAGCACCCAGCGCATCGTCGTCCTGAAGGTGGTCCACAGGCGCGTCCTCAACAGGTGGGCATCTCCCCGCGGGCAGACCCCCGGCCCCGTGGTCCATCCGTAGTGGGGAAGACCCCACGGTGACCGGCGTCCCTGCAGGTTTCACTCCTTCCTGCTGTACCTGGGGTACCCGGCCAGCGCCGTGCGGGACGTGAAGGTGATGCCCATCTGCAAGCTGCTGCGGGAGTTCGCCCTGGAGTACCGCACGTGCCGGGAGCGCGTCCTGCAGCAGCAGAAGAAGCGTGCCGCACACCGGGAGCGCAACAAGACCCGCGGGCGGCTCATCACCGAGGTACGGGGCCGCCCCACAGCCCTCATCCCCCCAGCTCACCCCGAGGGCCGCCCCGTGTCCCCAACGGCCACCTCTTGCTCGCCTGCAGACCGAGAAGTTCTCTGGCATCGCTGAGGCCACCACACCGCCTGCTGTGGTGTCGGCCAGCCCCAAGCAGCAGGAGCAGGCGGAGGAAGGCCATGAGAGCATGAAGAGTGTCCTGAGCTTGCCCACGGATGTCCCCGCCCGACGCAGCCGGGCCAGCCGGGGTAGGAGCGGGTTGGGGACAGGACAGCAGAGCGGGGTGGCCCATGGGGACACCCGGCTGATGCCAGCATCCTCATACCCCCATGCAGGGACAGGTCATGTCACCCCAAGCCAAGGCTCCCCGGCCCAGGAGGATGTCCCCAGCTCGCCCGACGACGCCTCGGACGAGATCATGGACCGCCTGGTAAAGTCGGTGACGCAGAGCGCCAACCCCCGGCCCTGCGCCAACAAGGAGCGCAGGAGGTCCCGCGGCAATAGGAAGTCCTGTGAGTCCCCTCTGCTCTGCCCCTTCCCCTTGCCCTGTTCCATCTCTGTCCCCATGCCCTGTTTCCCATCCTTGTGTCCCACTCCCATCTCCGTGTCCCTGTCCCCACGCCACCCCATACCCTGTCTCCTCTCCCCGCAGTGCGACGGACGCTGAAGAGCGGGCTGAGCGACGACCTGGTGCAGGCGCTGGGGCTGGGGCGGGCGCCGGGCATGGAGGTGTGACCTGACCCCCCCCCTACAACCCGGGGGGGCCCTGCCACCCGCACCCCGCAGGGAAGGACGCGGGAAGGACGCTGGCATGCTCAGCGCCCTTGGTCTGGCGTCCGGCTCCGAATCAGGACGGGAGTGATGCCGTGAGGCTGCTCCGTGGGGGCCAGGATGGAGGAGACGAGGAGAGTGTGAGTCGTGGAGGGGTCCGAGCAGTATGAGGGGAGAGGACCCCAGCCCTGGCCCTGCCCCGGACCCTCTCCGGGAACTGGGATGGCCAGCGGCAGCTGTGGCAATAAAGTGTTGTGGCGTGTGCTGATGGCGTTGTCCCGTGTCCCTGCTCCTGGAGCGGGGTGCTGGAGGATCTCGGGACTGGGGCCATGCTCCCTGCAGCAGCCCTGGGGCAGCCAGCACCCCGGTGCTGAGCAGGGTGGGCTCGGGCTGTGGAGATGGAGCCCTTGCAGACCCCCACTCAGGAGGGCAGGGACCCCACAGCTCACAGGCTGGGGGCAGCATGATCCCCCCGTGCCGGGACACCCAGGGGACCCTGCCAGAAAGAGGACTGACTGGCACCGTGCCAGGCTCAAGGCTGCACACTCAAGGGCAGAACGGAGCACGAGGCCATGGCGTGGTAAATACAGACTGGGCAGCACTGCAACACTCGATTCAAACCTCACATCTCCCTCACAGCCCTCTCCTGGGATGTTTTAGGTGGACCAGGCTCTGGGCACGGGATGTGTATGTGTCCCTGCCAGCCTGGCTGTGGCACCATCTCCGTGCACTTGGCAGACAGGACAGCTTTATGAGGACAGCAGCTCCCTGTCCCCATGCCCATGCCACCTCCTGGCCATCCTGGGCATGAATTAAAACCCAAGCCAGGAGCCGCTGGGTACCATTTCTGAGCATCCTGCTGTGGCAGGAGCTGTCTCACCGCTTTCCACAGCAGAGGTCACCGTGCTTGGGGCGCCGCCACCCACGGCGAAGGCATCTGGGAAGGGTGTCACATCATCCATCACCACAGCTCCGCTGCCCCGGCGCTGTTGCCGGCCCCGAATCCAGCACGGCAGGTCTCTGCGGCTTTCAAAGAATGAAGAAAAACTCCTCCAGGCAGGGCAGCTCCTTCCTCGCCTTCGCTGCCATGCGGGGTCTTCCCCCACCACTGGACCATGGGGATGTTGGACGCGCCGGTGGCCTCGGCCCCCAGCCCATGTGCCCAAAGCCAGCCGGGTGCCAAGAGCTGCAGGTGTCCAAGAGGTGCTGCAGGGCGTGGTGTGGTGTTTGGGACAGTCCCCAGATGGAGGACAAGAGGTGCCCAGGGGCACCAAGCAGCTGTGAGGGGGTCGGCACGCAGCGATGGGGTGGGAGGGCCCCTGCAGCAGGGGACAGAAATAACGTGCATCACCTCGGATGCTGCATGTCTCAGGCTCACGGGGTGGGTAAACTGAGGCAATGCCACCCCCAGAGGCCGTGTCCTCACTGAAGGCCTCCGCCAACCTCTCGGTTTATTTTCCAGCTGTTTTTTTGGCTTTGCAGCCTTGGGGATGTTTCCAAGATTCCCTACCCTGCCCCCAGCACGCGCTGCCCTTGAGAGGCGCCTGAAGTGCTTGGCTTGGCCGCGGCACCAGAGCCTGGTGCCAAAAAAGCCATCAGGCAAGCGTGCCACCCCCTCCCCTCACCCCGGGATGGAGCAGGATGTCGGGATGCAGGAGCAGTGGCAGGTTCGTGGGTCCCCAGGGGGCTGCGTGGGGCTCCTTGGGGACAGGGAGCGCGTGTAGCCCCGGGTGCCACCAGCAGTGCTGCGTTTGGGATGCCCCAGGGTGCTGCACCCCCAGGAGTGCGCTAGAGGATGCTGCTGGTGGCATCTCCAGCCCTTCTCCTTGTCCCCATCCTCATGGAGACCCACCAGCGTGCCGCTGGCCCCGGGCCACCCGCTGTCCCAGCTGTGTCCTGCTGCCACGAGGGGGCACGGCGGCCACGCGCACGGCACCGCGCCGAGGCCGTGTCCCCACAGCGCCTGTCCCGGCACCCCGCGTCCCCTGGGTCCCCAGGGAGTCCCCTGGGGGCCTTCGGCTCGCTCTCCTCACCTCTGCTGCCCAGAGGGTGGACATATCTCCCCCTCCCACACACGCAGATGCTGTCCCGTATGAGATGTCCTGCAGCTGGGTGATCGCTGTCACAGGAGGTGACAGCCACGTCCTTGGTCCTGGATGTTCGTTGGCCTGGCTGGGACCTGCTCCTCTCTTCCCACACTCTCTCCGGGTCTCATCCCCGAACCCCACCAAGTGCTGGCCCCGCTCCAGAAAGCAGAGGCAAGCAGAGGGCAGCAGGGATGAGCCCAGCAGGATTTGGTGCCGTATCTGCTATTTCCTGCAGCAGTTTGTCTCCTCGCCGTTAGGGTGCGAAGAACGACAGCAGGAGCCTGTCCCCTTGTGCTCCGAGACATCCCCTGCCTCCTCCACCCCTCCCGAAATTTGTGCTCGGGCACCACAGACATCATAACCTCGCGTTTGTTCCTGGGCTAGAGACACAGCAAGAGAACTTCTTGCAAGACCTGGCCACCTGCCAGGTGCCTCCCCCAAATTCCTCCTGCCGTCTCCGCTGCAGGATTCATCCTTTGCCTCTTGGGCAACCCCAGGCTGGTGACGCACTCGGCTCTGCACCTGCCCTTCCCGGCAGCATGGAGCACAGAGGTGGAGGGCAGGATCCAGGTCACCACGGTTGTGACCTACTGCCCTGGTCCCTCGGGGCGGAGGAGGCAGGATGTCACCTGAGGATGCTCCTGGACCGGTCTCGTGGCCAAGAGGAAGCCGTGCTTGCTCCATCACCCTAATACCCAGGCTGAGGACCTGCGGCAACCGCAGCCAAGGGAGATAAGCAGTGATGTGGGCTGATGTGATGGAGAAAAGTGTTTTGCCCTGTGCTGCTCTAGGGATGAAGATGCTGGAGATGCCAGCCAGCTCCCTCCTCTGCTGGCACAGCTTGGCATGGCTACCATGCTGGGAAGGGGTGCAGGGCCAGGTACCCCTGCCTGTGGCAGTAGCTGAGTGTCGCCAAAGCTTCCCAGCCCTGGCAAGAGGTCCCCGTGCTGCTAATCCAGCTCTTGGCAGCGTGTCTGGGGAGCTCAGCCCCGGGGACACCACAGTGCAGGAAGCCCAGGGCGAGGAGGCTGCCAGGGCTGGGTGGGGATGGTGACACGCGATCTCCATCCAGGCAGAAACACTCGGTGTCACACCAGGGAACGGCTTTCCAGAAGGTGAAACCTCTCCCGAAGCCATGAATCCGGCTGGAAGTGGGGACGTGTTTTGTAAACACCTGGAGCTCCTGCACAACCTGAACCAACAGGTCAGAGCCCGGGATTTTCCGAAAAGGGGATTTAGAACAAGAAAAATCCGGGCTGGGTACGTGGCTGGGTGCTAAGCACCTGCCAGAAGCTCTTTCCTGGGAAGCAGCCCGTGCAGGAGGCTGGCTGGCTGCAGGGCGCGTGCTTGGAGCTGCTCCAGGAGCAGGAAGGTCCATCCAGCCCCACCAGGAGCTGCAAACCCCCGCAGATGCAGGTCAAAGCCCTGGGCTAAGGCTGAAGCCATCGACTGGGATGCACAGGATGACAGGTGCAAAAAAAAAATACCACTGCAAACTGTGAGAAAACAAGCAAAAAGCTCCTGGACTGTCCCCAGCCTGAGGTGCCACCAGGCTCCTTCCCCTCGGAGCAGGGTGGGACCCAGGGCCACCTGCCCACGAGCGATGGCCAAGGGGGTCGCAGCAGCAGAAAGGCCAAAGCGCCCTGCTGGGCGCTCACCTGGGCGGTGTTTCCTGCGGAGATAACAGCGGTGGAAGAAGGACCTGCTGTTCTGGAGGAGACAGAGTACCTGTGGGAGCAGTGCGGGATGAATCACATCACTCACGGGCCCCGAGCCCCTGGAAATGGCTCGTGGCATTTCGAAAACAATGTAATGAATCTTCTGCGGATGAGATTAGGGAGGGGAACAATTATCTCAAAACCTGTTAGTCATGGGAGGCTCCGCCGAGCCGTAGGAACAGCCTAGGGCGAGGGGAGCAGGAGGAAGCCGCCATCCCCCATGGGGACCTGAGCGCGGCTGCCACCCGCCTGGTCCCGCTTCCAGCCCCGGGAGGTGAGCTGCAATTAGCCAAATGGGCACGGGAGACGTCAAGTAGGTCAAAAGGTAATGGGGATCTCGGCGGCGTTTCCCAACAGCGCGGGGCGGTGGGGAGGCACCCTGCGGTGTTGAGCAATGGGGAGAGGAACAAGGCCGGGCATTGTCTCCAAAGGAGCAGCCACCGAGGACACCCCCACCACGGGCCAGCCCCTGCCTTTATGGAGAGAGGTGGGCCAGGGCACGGCGAGGATGCTGGAAGGGATGGAAATGGACAGACTGACATTAAGACCAGATTTAGAGGAGGTGGATGAATTTGGAAGGGTTGCATCTGCCCCTTCTAAAACATCACAATCAGTACGGTCACATCAGGCTGCAGAACCACCTGGGGACAAGCTGTCCTGTGCTTTCCAGCACCACAACCCCCCTCCAAAGCCCCAGCCCCTCCAATAGCTTTGTAAAGATCAAGGTTTGTGGCCAACGCCACGATGGCCACAGCAGGTAGACATGGTGCTCTCATCTGACCTTAACGTGTACACACAAGTGCTGCTTTGTGAGTAAATCCTTCCTCTCAAAGGTTCAGCACGGGGGACACAAAGCTCCTGCATCTCCGAGCAGGACAGCCTCCAAACAAGCCGGGGCGCTGGAAGCCGCTGAAAGCCTCGCGTGATGCTGCATTTCTTGTAAAGAGCCAGCTGCTGAGTTAGCTGAATGAGTGGGAATGGGTCAAAAAATGCCATTCTGCTCTTTGGTAAACCACCTTTCTTCAGTGAGGTTTTTCAATGCCCGGTGTTGGTAAGGTTTGGGAAGAGAGAGGACCAGCCGGGCTGGCAGCGCCCACACCACCAGGCAGGTTCGCAGGGAAAAGGAGAATGGGCAAGACACAAATCAGTTCTGCACACGGTGATCCTCGATTTAACGACTTTAAAAAAAATATCTCATAGTGTTTTAAAATGTCCCCAGCACAGCTTTATGGTGTGAGGGATGCGGCTGGGGGCATCTGAAGGTGCTGAAGAACCCAGGTGACACCGAGCAGCCCGGGTTCAGGTCCCTTCTGTGCAACAAGCAACAGGTCAGGAGGGATAAAGGTGCTTTGGGCCCTCACCCTGCATCCACCACAACCACCGAGGGCTGTGTGGCTGCGGGGAGGCAGCGGCACCTCCATGGGTGTCCCCGTGCGCCCTGCTTGGAAATCTCCTCGGGAAAGGAGCCCGAGGAGCAGGAGTGCTGCCGGCCATAAAGCTGCAGCCCGGGGAGAGCAGAGGTGGCACGGCCACTGCCCCTCATCCCAGTGTGTTATATCACACAGTGATAAAGGAGAGGATTCCTGGGGGTGAGCCCGTGGCCCTGCTGCTGGGGACATCCCTCCTCCTCCTCTACCTCGCCGGCATTCCCTGCATTCCCCTGCCTGGAAGAGCAGGGCTGCGAACCCAGCCGGGTCCCACCACCACCACGCCCCAGAAAAACCACCCCAGCCTGTTTGCTGCTGCCCTCCTGCAGGGCTGCGGCTGATGAAACGTGGTTTTTCCGACGGGACCCAGGGGGCTGTGTCCATACCACGGCAGGTTTTCTTGAAGCAGGGTGGCGCAGGCATCCTCCATCCCATCCCCAGCAGCACTGCTCCACGGCAAACCTCACGGGACCAGAGCCTGGTGTCGATCCGCAGAGGGCACCGCGGGTCAGGCCCGCAGCTGGCATCGGTGATGCTCCATGGCAAGGGAGCACGAAGGATCACCGAGCACGGAGGGTTGGTGAAATATTAAAGCAGGAGCTTAATAAAGCAAGCCTGGCGGAGGCAATTACCCTGAGTAATAAAAATGGAAACGAGAGGACTTTGCCCCATCAGCCGGCACCGGCTGTATGCGGCACGGCCATGATGCGGGTGGTGGCACCTGGGTGGCAGGAGGTGCTGAGAAATCCTTTGGGATCACCTGTGCTCCTTAGCCCCAAATCCCAGGGAGCCTGGAGAGTGCCTGGGATGCGATTCACACCTCCCCTGCCCGGACAGGGTGCCGTGATGCACCTGAGTGGGGTGGATGGAGGGTGGCCCTGGCCCTCTTTGGGGCTCCCCTGGCAGCTGAGAGGGTCCCGGGGTGCCACGGGGGTGACAACCGGGGGGTGTCTGTGGTGAGGGGCAGCTCCCGGTGCTCCTGGTGGCACAGATTGACATGGTGCTGGTGGCACCGCGTGCTGGAGGTGCCCGTTGTGGGGACAGGGGGTGGTGAGAGGGACAGGCAGTGGGGTTGGCACCACCGGTGCCGCTGCAAGGCGGCCACCGAGCCGTGCTGTGCCGCGCCGAGCCGAGCCGTGCTGAAGTGAGCCAAACTGAGCTGCACCTGTGCTGTGCCAAGCCGAGCCGAAGCGAGCTAAACCGTGCCGGGATGGGATGGGACGGGACGGGACGGGACGGGACGGGATAGGATGGGATGGGATGGGACGGGACGGGACGGGACGGGACGGGACGGGATAGGATGGGATGGGACGGGACGGGACTGGACGGGACCGTGCCGGGGCGCACAGAAGCGAGCCGAGCAGCGCAGAACCAACCCCAGGCCGATCCCATCCGCTCCGCTCCGAGCCCCGCCGTCCCCCCCGGTGTCCCCGCGCCGTCCCGGCCAACTTCTCCCATTGGCGAGGCGGCGGCAGCTCCGCCCCGCTCCGGGCGTTTATAACCGGCGGGGCGGCGGCCGCACGCGGCCGGGCGGCGCTCCCGGTGCCGGTGCCGGTGCTCGGGGGGCTGCCGGCGGCGTCGGGGGGCGGATGGAGCGAGCGGAGCGCTGGGCGTACGGCGCGCTCTGGGCGGCGCTGGGCGGCAGCCTGGTGCTGCGGGCGGCCCGGCGGGACGTGGTGCTGGGCCGGGCGCTGCTGGTGCCGCTGGCGCTGCTGGCAGCCCTGCAGAGCCTGTGCCGAGCCTGCCTGCCCCTGCCCCTGGGGCTCGCCCTGGCCGCCGCCGCCGCCTGCTTGCTGCTCCGCCGGGCCCCGCCGCGCAGGTTGCTGCCGGTGGCGGGCAGAGCCGTGCTGGTGACAGGTGAGTGAGTGAGTGAGTGCCTGGGGGGGTTCCCCCCGAGCTGCGCGATGCTGGGGGTGACGGCTCGCCNCACAGGGTCTTTTCCCACCTCGTGCGGGTCTTTTCCCCCAGCCAGGAGGTCCCCATGCCCATGCTGCCAGTGTGGCACAATGTAGATGGCGTTGGGGTGACACGTCGCATCTCCCACCAGCATGGGGAGTGGTGATGTGGCTGGGGTCCTGACGTATCCCCTTGCCTGCTCTAGAAAATCCTGACCATGGTCCCGACTGAGGAGGAGAAGCAGAAGATCCAGGAGGCCCAGCTGGCCAACCCCGACGTGCCCTTGGGCTCTGCGGAGCAGTTCCTGCTCTCCCTGTCCTCCATCAGCGACCTCACGGCCAGGCTCCAGCTCTGGGCCTTCAAGCTGGACTATGAGAGCCTGGAGCAGGTATGGGGCCACCTACCCCATCTCCCCCCCACCACTGCCAGCCCCAGCGGGGTCCCTGGGATGAGCCCCGTGTGTTCCTGGTGGGACGTGGCCATGTCTGAGTACGAGAGGTGTCCTTCTGGTTGGGGACAGGCTGCAGAGGCAAGCATGGGGTGATTGTGCTCATGTTTGAGGGCAAATGCTGAAGCCCCCGAGGGAGGTGACACCCAAGGGGTCTGACCTGCCCCCATCCTCATCCAGGAGATTGCAGAGCCGCTGTTTGATCTGAAAGTGGGCATGGAGCAGCTGGCCAAAAATCACACCTTCAAGTGCATCCTGGCCACGCTGCTGGCCATGGGCAACTTCTTGAACGGCTCCCAGGTGAGGAACGGGGTGTGGGGGGACGCAGCCAGTCCTGGGTGCTGCGAGGGTAGTGGGACTGACCACGGCACGTTGGGTACCTGAGAGGGACCCCATGAAGCTTGGGTGGGTGGTGCACGTGGTCCGCTGGAGGGTGGGAGGATGGAGGGGCCCTGCTGAGTCTGTTGGGGTTTCAGAGCAGAGGCTTTGAGCTGGGCTATCTGGAGAAGGTCTCGGAAGTGAAGGACACGGTGCACCGGCAGTCCCTGCTGCACCACCTCTGCCAGATGGTGGTGGAGAAGTTCCCAGAAACCACGGACCTCTACTCGGAGATCGCCTCCATCACGCGCTCCGCCAAGGTGAGGCCAAGCCCAGAGCCCACCCCACCACCACCACCACCACCACCACCCCGAGGGCTGACGTCTCCCTCCTCCAGGTCGATTTTGACGAACTGGCCAACAGCCTGGTGCAGCTGGAGCGGCGCTGCCGGGCCTCCTGGGACAACCTGAAGGTGATCGCCAAGCACGAGACCAAGCCGGTGCTGAAGAGCAAGCTGACGGACTTCCTCAAGGACAGCACCCAGCGCATCGTCGTCCTGAAGGTGGTCCACAGGCGCGTCCTCAACAGGTGGGCATCTCCCCGCGGGCAGACCCCCGGCCCCGTGGTCCATCCGTAGTGGGGAAGACCCCACGGTGACCGGCGTCCCTGCAGGTTTCACTCCTTCCTGCTGTACCTGGGGTACCCGGCCAGCGCCGTGCGGGACGTGAAGGTGATGCCCATCTGCAAGCTGCTGCGGGAGTTCGCCCTGGAGTACCGCACGTGCCGGGAGCGCGTCCTGCAGCAGCAGAAGAAGCGTGCCGCACACCGGGAGCGCAACAAGACCCGCGGGCGGCTCATCACCGAGGTACGGGGCCGCCCCACAGCCCTCATCCCCCCAGCTCACCCCGAGGGCCGCCCCGTGTCCCCAACGGCCACCTCTTGCTCGCCTGCAGACCGAGAAGTTCTCTGGCATCGCTGAGGCCACCACACCGCCTGCTGTGGTGTCGGCCAGCCCCAAGCAGCAGGAGCAGGCGGAGGAAGGCCATGAGAGCATGAAGAGTGTCCTGAGCTTGCCCACGGATGTCCCCGCCCGACGCAGCCGGGCCAGCCGGGGTAGGAGCGGGTTGGGGACAGGACAGCAGAGCGGGGTGGCCCATGGGGACACCCGGCTGATGCCAGCATCCTCATACCCCCATGCAGGGACAGGTCATGTCACCCCAAGCCAAGGCTCCCCGGCCCAGGAGGATGTCCCCAGCTCGCCCGACGACGCCTCGGACGAGATCATGGACCGCCTGGTAAAGTCGGTGACGCAGAGCGCCAACCCCCGGCCCTGCGCCAACAAGGAGCGCAGGAGGTCCCGCGGCAATAGGAAGTCCTGTGAGTCCCCTCTGCTCTGCCCCTTCCCCTTGCCCTGTTCCATCTCTGTCCCCATGCCCTGTTTCCCATCCTTGTGTCCCACTCCCATCTCCGTGTCCCTGTCCCCACGCCACCCCATACCCTGTCTCCTCTCCCCGCAGTGCGACGGACGCTGAAGAGCGGGCTGAGCGACGACCTGGTGCAGGCGCTGGGGCTGGGGCGGGCGCCGGGCATGGAGGTGTGACCTGACCCCCCCCTACAACCCGGGGGGGCCCTGCCACCCGCACCCCGCAGGGAAGGACGCGGGAAGGACGCTGGCATGCTCAGCGCCCTTGGTCTGGCGTCCGGCTCCGAATCAGGACGGGAGTGATGCCGTGAGGCTGCTCCGTGGGGGCCAGGATGGAGGAGACGAGGAGAGTGTGAGTCGTGGAGGGGTCCGAGCAGTATGAGGGGAGAGGACCCCAGCCCTGGCCCTGCCCCGGACCCTCTCCGGGAACTGGGATGGCCAGCGGCAGCTGTGGCAATAAAGTGTTGTGGCGTGTGCTGATGGCGTTGTCCCGTGTCCCTGCTCCTGGAGCGGGGTGCTGGAGGATCTCGGGACTGGGGCCATGCTCCCTGCAGCAGCCCTGGGGCAGCCAGCACCCCGGTGCTGAGCAGGGTGGGCTCGGGCTGTGGAGATGGAGCCCTTGCAGACCCCCACTCAGGAGGGCAGGGACCCCACAGCTCACAGGCTGGGGGCAGCATGATCCCCCCGTGCCGGGACACCCAGGGGACCCTGCCAGAAAGAGGACTGACTGGCACCGTGCCAGGCTCAAGGCTGCACACTCAAGGGCAGAACGGAGCACGAGGCCATGGCGTGGTAAATACAGACTGGGCAGCACTGCAACACTCGATTCAAACCTCACATCTCCCTCACAGCCCTCTCCTGGGATGTTTTAGGTGGACCAGGCTCTGGGCACGGGATGTGTATGTGTCCCTGCCAGCCTGGCTGTGGCACCATCTCCGTGCACTTGGCAGACAGGACAGCTTTATGAGGACAGCAGCTCCCTGTCCCCATGCCCATGCCACCTCCTGGCCATCCTGGGCATGAATTAAAACCCAAGCCAGGAGCCGCTGGGTACCATTTCTGAGCATCCTGCTGTGGCAGGAGCTGTCTCACCGCTTTCCACAGCAGAGGTCACCGTGCTTGGGGCGCCGCCACCCACGGCGAAGGCATCTGGGAAGGGTGTCACATCATCCATCACCACAGCTCCGCTGCCCCGGCGCTGTTGCCGGCCCCGAATCCAGCACGGCAGGTCTCTGCGGCTTTCAAAGAATGAAGAAAAACTCCTCCAGGCAGGGCAGCTCCTTCCTCGCCTTCGCTGCCATGCGGGGTCTTCCCCCACCACTGGACCATGGGGATGTTGGACGCGCCGGTGGCCTCGGCCCCCAGCCCATGTGCCCAAAGCCAGCCGGGTGCCAAGAGCTGCAGGTGTCCAAGAGGTGCTGCAGGGCGTGGTGTGGTGTTTGGGACAGTCCCCAGATGGAGGACAAGAGGTGCCCAGGGGCACCAAGCAGCTGTGAGGGGGTCGGCACGCAGCGATGGGGTGGGAGGGCCCCTGCAGCAGGGGACAGAAATAACGTGCATCACCTCGGATGCTGCATGTCTCAGGCTCACGGGGTGGGTAAACTGAGGCAATGCCACCCCCAGAGGCCGTGTCCTCACTGAAGGCCTCCGCCAACCTCTCGGTTTATTTTCCAGCTGTTTTTTTGGCTTTGCAGCCTTGGGGATGTTTCCAAGATTCCCTACCCTGCCCCCAGCACGCGCTGCCCTTGAGAGGCGCCTGAAGTGCTTGGCTTGGCCGCGGCACCAGAGCCTGGTGCCAAAAAAGCCATCAGGCAAGCGTGCCACCCCCTCCCCTCACCCCGGGATGGAGCAGGATGTCGGGATGCAGGAGCAGTGGCAGGTTCGTGGGTCCCCAGGGGGCTGCGTGGGGCTCCTTGGGGACAGGGAGCGCGTGTAGCCCCGGGTGCCACCAGCAGTGCTGCGTTTGGGATGCCCCAGGGTGCTGCACCCCCAGGAGTGCGCTAGAGGATGCTGCTGGTGGCATCTCCAGCCCTTCTCCTTGTCCCCATCCTCATGGAGACCCACCAGCGTGCCGCTGGCCCCGGGCCACCCGCTGTCCCAGCTGTGTCCTGCTGCCACGAGGGGGCACGGCGGCCACGCGCACGGCACCGCGCCGAGGCCGTGTCCCCACAGCGCCTGTCCCGGCACCCCGCGTCCCCTGGGTCCCCAGGGAGTCCCCTGGGGGCCTTCGGCTCGCTCTCCTCACCTCTGCTGCCCAGAGGGTGGACATATCTCCCCCTCCCACACACGCAGATGCTGTCCCGTATGAGATGTCCTGCAGCTGGGTGATCGCTGTCACAGGAGGTGACAGCCACGTCCTTGGTCCTGGATGTTCGTTGGCCTGGCTGGGACCTGCTCCTCTCTTCCCACACTCTCTCCGGGTCTCATCCCCGAACCCCACCAAGTGCTGGCCCCGCTCCAGAAAGCAGAGGCAAGCAGAGGGCAGCAGGGATGAGCCCAGCAGGATTTGGTGCCGTATCTGCTATTTCCTGCAGCAGTTTGTCTCCTCGCCGTTAGGGTGCGAAGAACGACAGCAGGAGCCTGTCCCCTTGTGCTCCGAGACATCCCCTGCCTCCTCCACCCCTCCCGAAATTTGTGCTCGGGCACCACAGACATCATAACCTCGCGTTTGTTCCTGGGCTAGAGACACAGCAAGAGAACTTCTTGCAAGACCTGGCCACCTGCCAGGTGCCTCCCCCAAATTCCTCCTGCCGTCTCCGCTGCAGGATTCATCCTTTGCCTCTTGGGCAACCCCAGGCTGGTGACGCACTCGGCTCTGCACCTGCCCTTCCCGGCAGCATGGAGCACAGAGGTGGAGGGCAGGATCCAGGTCACCACGGTTGTGACCTACTGCCCTGGTCCCTCGGGGCGGAGGAGGCAGGATGTCACCTGAGGATGCTCCTGGACCGGTCTCGTGGCCAAGAGGAAGCCGTGCTTGCTCCATCACCCTAATACCCAGGCTGAGGACCTGCGGCAACCGCAGCCAAGGGAGATAAGCAGTGATGTGGGCTGATGTGATGGAGAAAAGTGTTTTGCCCTGTGCTGCTCTAGGGATGAAGATGCTGGAGATGCCAGCCAGCTCCCTCCTCTGCTGGCACAGCTTGGCATGGCTACCATGCTGGGAAGGGGTGCAGGGCCAGGTACCCCTGCCTGTGGCAGTAGCTGAGTGTCGCCAAAGCTTCCCAGCCCTGGCAAGAGGTCCCCGTGCTGCTAATCCAGCTCTTGGCAGCGTGTCTGGGGAGCTCAGCCCCGGGGACACCACAGTGCAGGAAGCCCAGGGCGAGGAGGCTGCCAGGGCTGGGTGGGGATGGTGACACGCGATCTCCATCCAGGCAGAAACACTCGGTGTCACACCAGGGAACGGCTTTCCAGAAGGTGAAACCTCTCCCGAAGCCATGAATCCGGCTGGAAGTGGGGACGTGTTTTGTAAACACCTGGAGCTCCTGCACAACCTGAACCAACAGGTCAGAGCCCGGGATTTTCCGAAAAGGGGATTTAGAACAAGAAAAATCCGGGCTGGGTACGTGGCTGGGTGCTAAGCACCTGCCAGAAGCTCTTTCCTGGGAAGCAGCCCGTGCAGGAGGCTGGCTGGCTGCAGGGCGCGTGCTTGGAGCTGCTCCAGGAGCAGGAAGGTCCATCCAGCCCCACCAGGAGCTGCAAACCCCCGCAGATGCAGGTCAAAGCCCTGGGCTAAGGCTGAAGCCATCGACTGGGATGCACAGGATGACAGGTGCAAAAAAAAAATACCACTGCAAACTGTGAGAAAACAAGCAAAAAGCTCCTGGACTGTCCCCAGCCTGAGGTGCCACCAGGCTCCTTCCCCTCGGAGCAGGGTGGGACCCAGGGCCACCTGCCCACGAGCGATGGCCAAGGGGGTCGCAGCAGCAGAAAGGCCAAAGCGCCCTGCTGGGCGCTCACCTGGGCGGTGTTTCCTGCGGAGATAACAGCGGTGGAAGAAGGACCTGCTGTTCTGGAGGAGACAGAGTACCTGTGGGAGCAGTGCGGGATGAATCACATCACTCACGGGCCCCGAGCCCCTGGAAATGGCTCGTGGCATTTCGAAAACAATGTAATGAATCTTCTGCGGATGAGATTAGGGAGGGGAACAATTATCTCAAAACCTGTTAGTCATGGGAGGCTCCGCCGAGCCGTAGGAACAGCCTAGGGCGAGGGGAGCAGGAGGAAGCCGCCATCCCCCATGGGGACCTGAGCGCGGCTGCCACCCGCCTGGTCCCGCTTCCAGCCCCGGGAGGTGAGCTGCAATTAGCCAAATGGGCACGGGAGACGTCAAGTAGGTCAAAAGGTAATGGGGATCTCGGCGGCGTTTCCCAACAGCGCGGGGCGGTGGGGAGGCACCCTGCGGTGTTGAGCAATGGGGAGAGGAACAAGGCCGGGCATTGTCTCCAAAGGAGCAGCCACCGAGGACACCCCCACCACGGGCCAGCCCCTGCCTTTATGGAGAGAGGTGGGCCAGGGCACGGCGAGGATGCTGGAAGGGATGGAAATGGACAGACTGACATTAAGACCAGATTTAGAGGAGGTGGATGAATTTGGAAGGGTTGCATCTGCCCCTTCTAAAACATCACAATCAGTACGGTCACATCAGGCTGCAGAACCACCTGGGGACAAGCTGTCCTGTGCTTTCCAGCACCACAACCCCCCTCCAAAGCCCCAGCCCCTCCAATAGCTTTGTAAAGATCAAGGTTTGTGGCCAACGCCACGATGGCCACAGCAGGTAGACATGGTGCTCTCATCTGACCTTAACGTGTACACACAAGTGCTGCTTTGTGAGTAAATCCTTCCTCTCAAAGGTTCAGCACGGGGGACACAAAGCTCCTGCATCTCCGAGCAGGACAGCCTCCAAACAAGCCGGGGCGCTGGAAGCCGCTGAAAGCCTCGCGTGATGCTGCATTTCTTGTAAAGAGCCAGCTGCTGAGTTAGCTGAATGAGTGGGAATGGGTCAAAAAATGCCATTCTGCTCTTTGGTAAACCACCTTTCTTCAGTGAGGTTTTTCAATGCCCGGTGTTGGTAAGGTTTGGGAAGAGAGAGGACCAGCCGGGCTGGCAGCGCCCACACCACCAGGCAGGTTCGCAGGGAAAAGGAGAATGGGCAAGACACAAATCAGTTCTGCACACGGTGATCCTCGATTTAACGACTTTAAAAAAAATATCTCATAGTGTTTTAAAATGTCCCCAGCACAGCTTTATGGTGTGAGGGATGCGGCTGGGGGCATCTGAAGGTGCTGAAGAACCCAGGTGACACCGAGCAGCCCGGGTTCAGGTCCCTTCTGTGCAACAAGCAACAGGTCAGGAGGGATAAAGGTGCTTTGGGCCCTCACCCTGCATCCACCACAACCACCGAGGGCTGTGTGGCTGCGGGGAGGCAGCGGCACCTCCATGGGTGTCCCCGTGCGCCCTGCTTGGAAATCTCCTCGGGAAAGGAGCCCGAGGAGCAGGAGTGCTGCCGGCCATAAAGCTGCAGCCCGGGGAGAGCAGAGGTGGCACGGCCACTGCCCCTCATCCCAGTGTGTTATATCACACAGTGATAAAGGAGAGGATTCCTGGGGGTGAGCCCGTGGCCCTGCTGCTGGGGACATCCCTCCTCCTCCTCTACCTCGCCGGCATTCCCTGCATTCCCCTGCCTGGAAGAGCAGGGCTGCGAACCCAGCCGGGTCCCACCACCACCACGCCCCAGAAAAACCACCCCAGCCTGTTTGCTGCTGCCCTCCTGCAGGGCTGCGGCTGATGAAACGTGGTTTTTCCGACGGGACCCAGGGGGCTGTGTCCATACCACGGCAGGTTTTCTTGAAGCAGGGTGGCGCAGGCATCCTCCATCCCATCCCCAGCAGCACTGCTCCACGGCAAACCTCACGGGACCAGAGCCTGGTGTCGATCCGCAGAGGGCACCGCGGGTCAGGCCCGCAGCTGGCATCGGTGATGCTCCATGGCAAGGGAGCACGAAGGATCACCGAGCACGGAGGGTTGGTGAAATATTAAAGCAGGAGCTTAATAAAGCAAGCCTGGCGGAGGCAATTACCCTGAGTAATAAAAATGGAAACGAGAGGACTTTGCCCCATCAGCCGGCACCGGCTGTATGCGGCACGGCCATGATGCGGGTGGTGGCACCTGGGTGGCAGGAGGTGCTGAGAAATCCTTTGGGATCACCTGTGCTCCTTAGCCCCAAATCCCAGGGAGCCTGGAGAGTGCCTGGGATGCGATTCACACCTCCCCTGCCCGGACAGGGTGCCGTGATGCACCTGAGTGGGGTGGATGGAGGGTGGCCCTGGCCCTCTTTGGGGCTCCCCTGGCAGCTGAGAGGGTCCCGGGGTGCCACGGGGGTGACAACCGGGGGGGTGTCTGTGGTGAGGGGCAGCTCCCGGTGCTCCTGGTGGCACAGATTGACATGGTGCTGGTGGCACCGCGTGCTGGAGGTGCCCGTTGTGGGGACAGGGGGTGGTGAGAGGGACAGGCAGTGGGGTTGGCACCACCGGTGCCGCTGCAAGGCGGCCACCGAGCCGTGCTGTGCCGCGCCGAGCCGAGCCGTGCTGAAGTGAGCCAAACTGAGCTGCACCTGTGCTGTGCCAAGCCGAGCCGAAGCGAGCTAAACCGTGCCGGGATGGGATGGGACGGGACGGGACGGGACGGGACGGGATAGGATGGGATGGGATGGGACGGGACGGGACGGGACGGGACGGGACGGGATAGGATGGGATGGGACGGGACGGGACTGGACGGGACCGTGCCGGGGCGCACAGAAGCGAGCCGAGCAGCGCAGAACCAACCCCAGGCCGATCCCATCCGCTCCGCTCCGAGCCCCGCCGTCCCCCCCGGTGTCCCCGCGCCGTCCCGGCCAACTTCTCCCATTGGCGAGGCGGCGGCAGCTCCGCCCCGCTCCGGGCGTTTATAACCGGCGGGGCGGCGGCCGCACGCGGCCGGGCGGCGCTCCCGGTGCCGGTGCCGGTGCTCGGGGGGCTGCCGGCGGCGTCGGGGGGCGGATGGAGCGAGCGGAGCGCTGGGCGTACGGCGCGCTCTGGGCGGCGCTGGGCGGCAGCCTGGTGCTGCGGGCGGCCCGGCGGGACGTGGTGCTGGGCCGGGCGCTGCTGGTGCCGCTGGCGCTGCTGGCAGCCCTGCAGAGCCTGTGCCGAGCCTGCCTGCCCCTGCCCCTGGGGCTCGCCCTGGCCGCCGCCGCCGCCTGCTTGCTGCTCCGCCGGGCCCCGCCGCGCAGGTTGCTGCCGGTGGCGGGCAGAGCCGTGCTGGTGACAGGTGAGTGAGTGAGTGAGTGCCTGGGGGGGGTTCCCCCCGAGCTGCGCGATGCTGGGGGTGACGGCTCGCCNATTGGAGTCGTAGAGGGGAAACTGAGGGAAATTGGAGTCTTAGAGGGGAGTCTGGAGGGATTCTGAGGGGATCTTGGGGGGAGTCCTAAGGGGGAGCCTGAGGGGTCAGAGGGAGTCTTAAAGGGGATCCTGAGGGGACCATGGGGGAGGCTGAGAGGGAGCCTGAGGGGGATTCTGAGAGGAGTCTGAGGGAGTCTTAGGGAGAGTTTGACAGGAGTCAGGGAGAGCCTGAGGGGACCCAGGGGGAAGCCTGAGGCACCCTGTGGGGAATCTGAGGGGATCCTCAGCCCCCCACCCCAGTACAGCCCCACACATCACACCAGAGCCCCCCTGTGGGGAGGCACTTCCCATCGGGAAGTGTTTCTGTGCAATGCAGGTGGCTGAGCGCAGGCACAGGTCACCCAGGGGGGCCGCGGGGTCTCCATCATCAGAGGTCTCCAAACCCACCTGGGCTTGGCGCTGGGTGGCCCTGCTGGAGCAGGGTGGCACCGGGTGACACCAGGAGGTCCCTGCCCACCCCAGTCGCCCTGAGCAGGACACCAGCCCCAGCACAGTCCCAGTCTCGCTCAGTAATGGGTTTGCTATCGGCTGCTTTATTGGAGCTGTGGAGGAAGAGGCTCGTGGGGAGAGGCCCGTAGCGGCCCCGAGGGGCGAGGAGCGGGCAGCCCGGCGGCACTAGTTCTTGCCACAGGGGAAATTGGTGCTGATCTTCCTGCAGTAGCAGAAAGCGTTGAAGAAGCGGCAGTAGCAGGTGGCGCAGGGGTCGCAGCAGGGGATCTGGTGGCCCAGGCAGGACTCCAGGAGGCGGACGCAGCGGCGGGGAGAGCGCTCTTCTCGGCCCGGAGCCTGCAGGGCTGTGGATGACGCCTGCCAAAGAGACAAGGAGGGAGAGAGTTTGTGGTCTGCCAGCTGGTGAGGGAGAACCATTTTGGAGAGAACCAGGAGCCCAAGGCAGCTCCATCTCAAACGAAATGAGGCTTGCCAAAACCAGAGATATCCAGAGCTCAGCCTGTCCCCAAGAGAAGACACTTGGGGCTTTATGCTAAACCCTTTTTTCACTTCAGTGGTTGATCCATGACTCCCTTGAGTCGGAGGTAGCAGGAGACGGTCCCGCTCGGACCCTATAAGGGGAAGGATGGGGTCCGTGTGTTGCTCCAAAAGGATCTGACGGTCCTCGGCAGTGGATTCCCTGCTCCCATTCCCTCTGGCTGGAAGTATCCTCACAGTCCCCGCTGATTTTTACTGAACAATCGGTCTGGCTTAAGACATTTCGGAAGAGGATGTTTCACGCCCATTTTTCATTACGGAAACGCGTGGTGGGAAGTTTCAGTTCCCACACTTTCTTAGGAAATTAGGCCGGGAAACCTCGCCTGCCTCCAGAACTTCCTCCGGCCACTTCCCCTCCCAGCCCCTGCAGCAGCATCCCTGGAAGGCCAACCCCAAAGGAATGGCTTTCCCAGCCCCATGATGTCCAGCTTCCCAAATCCCAGCATGTCCACGCTCCTCAGCGGACAGCGAAGGGATGCTCCCTTCCCAGACCACGTTTAGGGTTTGCTCCAAACCACCCCAACCAATAGGGCATGGAGAAGCCTGGTGTGACTCAAAGCAGCCCTGGTCCTTTTTTATTATTATGATTTTTTAAGGGAAACACAAGGTCACGGAGCATTACCTGCGGTTCCAGCACACTGCTTTTCTGCAGGAGGTCACCATCAGCTTCTTGGACCTCCAGGGCCATCTGATCAAACTCCGTCCTGGGAAGAGCTCCTGCAAAACAGAGAGAGGCTGCACACTGGCACTGCTGGGGGGGCTCCCCGCTTGCATTTTGGGGGCCCGGGCGTGCCAGCAAGGGTCGGGGAGCGCAGGACTCACCTGCAGGCTCCTCCGCCACCTCCTTGACTTTCCGCAGCAGGCTGGGGTAGCGGGCTCTGTCTGCCCCGTACAGCCCGGTGTTCATCTTCTGCAGGTGGCCGTGGCTGAGGTCCGAGGTGAGGATGGCCTGGATGCCCTGCAGCAGCCCGTAGCACAGCAGCAGCACGTTCAGCATGGTCCTGGGGTGACCTGCGTGGAGGGGACAGGGCCAGCGTCAGCCTGGTCCCCACCGCCACCACGCTGCCGTCACCCCCAGGTGCCTGAAGGACACGGTGCCAAGGGTGCCCCCACCACCAGACTTCAGATGGGAGCACCCAAAGCAATCCGAAGCTGGTTCTGCCTCCTGGCGATGGGACTCCAGCTGTTTGTGGAGGCTCAGGGTCTCCCTGCCCATCTACCACACCACCCCAAGGCCACACATGCCCACCTGCCAGCGCACAGGCTGCGGCCAAAACGAGTCCCACGAAGCTCCTGATAACACTTAGGCTCACAGAGCATGGAAATGCCGCTGGTTTTAAAGGCCAGAAGCTGATCCTTACAGCCCGGGCCGCATCTGGGCTTCATCACATTGCTGGGGGGCTCTCCAGGCGCCAGCCCTCGAGCTGTGGTTCACACCCAGCCTTAGGGGCAGGTTTGCAATGCTCTGGGCAGGAGCTTGGTGCACGGACAGGAGCAACTTGGCATGGCTGCAGCCTCCTGCACTGCACGTGGCATCGCACCCGGAGCCGCAGTGATGGAAACGTCCCCAAAGGCCCTGGGACTCCACGGTCTGGATGTCACTGCAAAGTCCCTTTCAGGCACCTCCGAGCCATGTGGTTACCCCAATAACCCACAGAGGCTCAGCCTGACGCCTGCTGAGCACCGAGTGTTTGGGTGCAGCCTCCTTTGCCTGGCCAAGCTGCCTGGAGCACGGGTGCCGTCATCTGATGTCCCCGGGTGGGACCAGCCCGTGGTTTCCCCCTGCCCCCAGTGCAGGGCTCCCTGCCCGTGGGGGAATCCAGATTTTCCTCTCCCAATGCGGGACAGGGCTGCGAGCTTCAGCAGCCTGAAAACCACGCAGGGAGCCAAAAAAAGGGACCCAGGAGTGGCGACCCTGTCCCACGCAGGCAGCCCAGCCCAGTGACACCCAGTTCCTGCTCCTTTGGATAGGCCAAAAAGCCGCTCGGGGGCTCCAGCCTGGCAGCCCGGACCCACAGACCCCTCCTCACCCCATAAAACCACCCCACGCTGTGCCATGGGACCCCCACAGCCCAGCCCCGTTCCCCAGGCCCTTCCCCGGGGCAGAACCCCACCGACCTCCTCCGGGCACAGAGGGGCTCCAGGCACGCGGCTCCGCCGGGCTCGCTCTCCGCCTCGACGCCGTCCCCACATGCTTACGGGAATTTATATCGGCTCCCTGCTAATTAAGTGCCGCGGCCGCGTCACTCTGCTAAGCAGTGGGGAGGTGGGCTGCTCTGGAAACGGGGCTTCGGCTGGCCGGAGAGGTGGGCGGTGCGTGGGAGGGAGGGCTCCTGTGTGGGGCTGCGGCGAGGAGCTCAGCCCCACCTGCCCCAAAATCCAGGGGTGGCCACCCAGGGGTGCGAGGTCCCGGCTGCCCCGTGCCGGAGGAGCCAGGGGGTGCCACGTCTGTGCCGGAGGAGCCTCTGGTTGTGCCCGGCGTCGCTCCATCATCCCTCGCTGTGCTTTGGAGAAGGGATCAAACACCAGTGCTGCTCTCCCGAGGCACCCAGAGCTCTCTGCTGCTTTTTGAGGGTAAAAGTGCCCATCCCTAGCTCCTGGCACGAGCCCAGCCACGGCTCAGAGCCCATTTACAGCCTTCACTCCCCATCTGCAGGGCCTCGGGGCTCCCATCTGTGCGAGCAGTACCTCTCCTTCCTCAATCCCTTCCACAACCTGCGGCACCTCCGAGCTCCCTGCACACCCGGGGCTGCTCTCCGCCACGGCGAGGACGACCAGCAGCAGCCTCCAGCCCCGACGGCATCTTCCACGGCCCCATGGTGGCTCCTCGAGCCTCTGGGTGCCGGGACATTCAAGCCCTGCTCCCAAACCCAAAGCTGCAGCGAAGCCTGGCGTGGGCTGGGCACGCGTGGAGGCAGCACCTCTGCCCCTGGGCAGCCTCTCACCCCACTGGGATGTCCCCAGCCGCACTGTGGGGTCCCCCACACCCCACACACGGGGTGCAGGCCCCCCGTGCCCCTTCCCACTCCTGGTGGGCACCAAGCGCCCCATGCAGGACATGGGGCAGCTCCGTGCCCCCTGCCCTGCACCCCATCAGGGTCTGGATCCCAGAGGAGGGGGCAGCGAGCGGTGACGCCAGCCCCGAGCGGGCTCAGCCTGGCTCATTAGGGTCCTGCTCATTAATGCCCGGCTCGTTAGGGCCTGGCTCATTAGGGCCGCGCTCGGAGGGCTGCTGGGAAGGCATTAGCGGAGCGGCGCTGAGAGCTTTTTCATCTGCCGGAGCTTTTTTTAGCCCCCCGGCCCCTAATTAGCTAAACGAGCCGCCCGCCGCTTCCAGGAACGGCCCCGGGCTCCGGGTCCCCCCCCCCNCGGGGTGCTGCACCTTCCCTGCGCTCCGGGGCGGCAACAAGCAGCGGGGAGCCTCCGGGGGCACGGCGGGGCCCTCACGGCTCCCTCACGGCTCCAGCAGCGGGCCGGGAGCCGAGGCGAAGCAGAAACCCTCACGGCCGTGCCCCCCGGGGAGCCTCCGCGCCTCAGCTCCCACAGCGCGGCCCGGCCCGGGAGGCCTCAGCCCCTCAGCAGCGCCTCAGCAGCGCCGGGGCCCGGCCTCCCAACCCCGCGCCCTCCTCGGTGCCCTCCGCTGGATCCCGGAGCCTCCCCCTCAGCCCCCGGGGCCTCACCTGGGGCCCGCCTGTGGCCGGAGCGGGGCGCGGGGCCGCGGCCTGTGCGCGCTGGGCTCCGCCGCTCCGCGACAAAATGGCGGCCGGGGTCGCGCGCTCACGTCGCGGCCTTTCCCCTCCCCCGTCCCCTCGCGGCACGCCAGCGGGAGGGGGGGGGTGGGGGTGAGGGGCGGGGCGAAAGGGGGTGGTCCCGCCCACCCGGCAGGGGTTGGTCCAATCGGAGCGCGGCTCGCCGCGGGGCTCGGCCAATCGGCGCGGCGCGGCCTCAAGGGGGGACGCTCGCCCGCCCCCGCTGGCCGCGCGGAGAGGGCGCCGAGCTGTGATTGGCCGCGCGGGTTGGGCCAATGGGGGGGGGTCGGCTGGCGCCTGCGGGCGGAGCATGCGCGGCGGCGGCCAACCAGCGCCGGCAGCCGAGGCGAGGGCTGTCGGGGAGAGCCAATCAGCGCGGGGCAGGAAGAGGAAGCGGCGGGGAGCGCCAAAGGGCGCGAGGAGGCAGGAGGAGAGGGGGGAGCGGCACCCCTCCCCCCCCGCACCCTGCAGTGGTACGGCCCGCGCGAGGCTCCCCTCCCCCCCCCCCGCCCCCTGTAGTGGTTCGGTCCCCTCAGCGCCCGCCGCCATTTTGTGCCCGCCCTGAGGCGGCGCCGGAGCTGGCCGTTGGCGACCGTTGGTGGCCGTTGGTCGCCTCACGGCTCCGGGCTGCCCCTAAGGCGGCCCTGCTAAGCCCCACGAGCGGTAGCTGCCCGGCCCCGGGCTGTGGGGGGGCTGTGGGGATGGGCCTGAGGGGTGCTGTGGGGTGTGGGCCCGGCTCTGTGAGGGCTTCGAGGCCTCCGCCCGCCCCCCCTGAGACGTCCTGGGCCGGGGGCAGCCCCCCATAGAGCATAGGGAGCCACACGCAGCACAACTGCACGTTTATTGATCCCGGTCAGCCGTGTTTACAGGTATTAAAGGCGTACAAGGGCCAGTAATCTGGTTACCTGCGCTCCCACGGAGACACCGCACGCGTCCCGCAGCCCAGCTCCAGCCCAAGGCGATGCTGAGCATGGTTTGTACCCACCAAAGGCCCCAGTGAGCACCCCAGTCCTGCAGCTGGGCTCCCCTTCCTGCTCAGAGCCCTCCTGCTGCTAACGCAAACCCAATGGGGACATCAAGGGTGCTATTGTCCACTTTTTTTTTTTTTTTTTAAACACCAAAAAGTTCTTCAAGCTCCTGCTCTTCAACAGGAGTCAGGAGAAGCACTGGAGGCAGCCTGTGCCTGCAGTGTTCGCACTCCCCTGTGGAGCACAGATGGGCTGTATTTAGACAAGACACCCATTAACCCCAAGCCCCGAGGCTCCTTTCACCTCTTGTTCTCATCCTGGAAAAGCAAAGCGTGATTGCACACACACACCACATCCTCTGTCCTCCCTCCAGCACTAGAGAGCTCCACACACCAAAACACTTCTCTATTCCCAGGCAAGCACACGGGTGACACAAACCGGGGGGGCTGCTGGAGTCTGTTCGTGTCAAAGCCAAGGGCTGGAGCTACCTCGGAGGAGCTGGAGGGACACAATACTTAACACAGTCCCTTGAAACAATTTATTGGGGGGTTCTTTCTCGTTCTCCATCTGGATTTCCCCCTCTTATCTCAAAGAGTGGTGGGGACTACTTGAATTACAGAGCGGGATCTGGGAAGAAACATGCATTGGTGGCAAAGAGCCCTTCCCTGCAGCGCGGCGGGCCCGCCAGAGCTGCCTGGGACCTGCCGAACGCCGCGGCCAGGCTGAAGCCACCTCTTGTCAGCACATTTCCACACCGCAGGCACTGGGAGGGAGAGGTCACGCGCTGCCACGAGGACGTGCCCACGCACTGTCCCCTCACCCACTGCCGGCTGGTCGCAGAGGGCAAGGAGCGCAGCCAGGGCAACCTCAACGTGTCACGATTCACCTTAGGACACCTGGACGACGCACAAGGGTATTTACACATCAATCTCTCCCTCCCCCAGGGATGTAAAAGGCAAAGATCTTGATCTTGGAAGTCTGATCACGAGCAGCTGACTGCTGGGATTTCACCACCCCCAGCCCAATCTGCAGCTGGAGGAACTGAACCCAGAGAAACCATCAAGGAGCAGAAGTGAAACTTTCCAGAAGGGCTAAGGAGGAAGCGCCCAGAGCAACAACAGCTGGATACAGGGACTCAGCCGGACTGAGGGAACAACGTAAAATGGATTAACGCCGACTGCTTTATCCACAAAGCATCCCTTAACACCTACACCTGCCCCATTCCTTGGACAGCCACCCGGGAAGAAGAGGATTTGAAAGTCAGAGATGAGCCCGGCCCTGGCGCAGTGTCTCCAGCAGGCCCTGCAGTCGCAGCACCTTCTCTAGTGAGTGCCAAGCCCCTGCGCGGAGGCTGGGCTGGCAGTGTAAACATTGCAGCGGCGTGGCACTACCCGGGGTCCTCCCGATCCTCCTCCAGCAGCACGTTCAAACCAGGCGCAGCGTGCTGGCCCCGCTTTCGAACGGAAAGTGCAACCCAGGCGGAGGAAAATGGAAGAGGAAGCCCTGGCAGCACTGAGCTAGGACAGAAGACCGGCGAGATGAGCCACGGGAAAGCAAAACTCAAACCGAACCGAACGCTGGCAAGTTACGGCACGTTCCCTTTATGCAAGACGCTGTCTCCCTCCAACACTGTAGTGACAACAAGGACGTTACGCTGCCAAAGTGCTGGAGAGGAGTTCCCTTGACACGGAGGCTGCTTTCCTGTGCAAACCCCAAACGTGATCCCGTAGTGATGTGCGCCCCAGAGGGGCAGGAAGGATTTGACCTGGATGTCAGCACGGAGCGAGCGGGGATCTCCACGATCACAGCGCTCCCCTCCGCGGGGTCGCAGGTCTCCTGGTAGTGATGCTCTGGCTTCACCAGAGAGTCAGGGCTGAGGCGGCGAGCCTGACTGCCTGGTGTGTTCACACAGCGAGATACGAGGCCCTGCAGGGCTCTTTCAGCAAAGCCCCGGATTTCAGCGTTCCTCGTGGCTGCTCCCAATATACCCAAACGTTTCCTCCCCGCTCCCCCTTGGTCCTGGAGCAGGAAACGTGCTTCCCCGTGGCAGGCAGCCCGGAGAAGGCGTCAGGCTGTGAGATCCACAAAGATGGCATTGGCAGTGGTCTGGCCGAAGATGAAGGCTCCCAGGGTGACCATGAACACCCCGTAGCTGACCTGGGCCCACCAGCTGTGGACGCACAAGGACAGAGCGCGTTGTAGGTGGGACCTTCTCTACAAAATCCACAGGGGGAGAGGGAAGCACGTTACCTGAGCGCCCTGGTTTCTTGGATCTCGGAGAGTTTGGCTTGAATCAGGCAGAGCCCTGAGAGGGAGAAGCAGCGAATTAAACCCAGCTGAGGACTGAACAGACGTCCTGCAGGCCAGGGAGCTGAGCTGCCACTGAGGCTGCCCTGCTGAGGGCAGGAGAGACAAATTCTCTCCTATTTCTCCACGTCATCTTCCAGCCCGTAGGAGATGTGCCACAGGAGAGGGGCAGAGCACGTTGCTGGCTGATGAGATACGAATTTCCGCCCCCAGTCCTCACCTAGCCCCCTGCCTCTCCTACACTCCCAGTTACGGAGCAGAGACCAGTCAAACCAGTGGTCCTCCTCCTCCAAAGGCCCCCTTGCTCCCGTGTCCCCATCCCGTCCCCTCCCTCTCTGAGATACGAGGCCAAGAGACCACCCCAGGACGCGGTACCTGGGAAGACGAAGATGAAGCAGGCGGCCAAGCCCCCGATGACAGAGATGACTTTGCCGATGTCAGGGATGAAGAGAGCCAGGAGAAGAGTCAGCAGGAACCAACTGACGGTCTGCAGCAGGCGCCTCCTCCGCTCCCGAACCACGTCCTCCTCCACCGTCACCCCGGTGTAGCGCAGCCAGAGGCCCTCCAGAACGGCCCTGCGGGCACGGAGCCGGGGAAGGAGGCTTCCAGCAGGGCTCCTCCTGCCCCTCCACCGCCGCCCTCCACTCACCGGCCGCAGAAGTGCAGGATGGGGTAGGAGGTCAGCACGCACAGGATGATGAAGGCCCGGGCGAGGGCGACGGGAATGTCGTTGGAAGGGTAGGAGAGCAACACGTCCTGGTCCACGCTGGCCCCAAACGTCAGGAAGCCGCAGACGCCTGCCGGAGAAGGGCGCAGTCAGCGGGGGACAGGGAAGGAGTCCTGTGGTTTAATCCCCTCCCTGTACCTCTGCTGCCCAGAGGATCTGTGTCCTCCAGGAGCTCGCCACAGCCACAGAAGCCACCCCGTGGTTCCCCTCACTTACCCGTGCCTGTATAGACAAAGAGAGCGATCACCATGGCTGCTGTCACCACTGCCCCCCAGGTCTTCACCTCCGGCTGCTTCATGCTGTTAAAGACGGGCACGCTGCTCACGTGGCACTGCCGGAGACACCAAGAGAGCGCGGGGACACGCGCTGGGCTGAGCCGGGGCAGCGGGAGCCGTGCAGGAGCCCGTGCACCACACGCAGCCCTGCCAAAGCTCTGCCAGCGCTGCGATCCCCCAGATTTGTCACCGGAGAAGGCAGCGGGGGCAACGGGATTAAACGGGCCCATCTCTCCCCCACCCTGCTCACAAAGCAGCTCTTTGCACAACTAAAAACCGTTCTCCTGCCAGGCTGGATCACACCAGGGACACGGGTTTTGGCTGAATGTCCAGGGAAATATCCCCAGACCAGATCAGGAGGGGGAGCGCCTGGCTCGTGGCCTTACCTGGAAGCCGAAGCAGATGGTGGGCATGGCGTTGAACACGGCCATCCAGCTGGAGGGGCTGGGGAGGGAGAGAGGCATCGGTCAGAGCAGGGGGGCTCGTTCCTCTGCTTGTCTGCCCCCTCCTCAGCAGCCCCTCTCTCCATCCCTGTCCTTCTGTCCCCTGTGGTCTCCTCGGTCCCAGCTTTTGGGATTCCACCCCGTCCCCAACAGCCTGCAAGATGTTTGCAGTGGAGGCAGATGGGGATGCTCTGATGTCTGACAAGGGTTCAGCTCAGGCCGCAGTGATGTGGAAGGAGATGGGGACCAGGACAGGACGCCACAACAGGCTTTTCTCCGCTCCTTCACTGCCTGCTCCCACAAAACGTGCGGAGATGCGGCCACTTGGGAGCTTCTGGCAGCAACATGCAGTTTCTCTGGGATCTGGGAAGAGGCCTGGGGAGGATCTGTCCCCAGCTTTTGCACCTCTCACTCACAAGTCCCTGCTGGGCTCTGCGGTGCTGTCAGGATCACGGCTCCTGCACATACCTGGTGGGGATCTCCACAGGCACAAGCTCCTTGTCAGGCCAGATGTACTTGATGATGATGACGGCTGTGACATACCACGTGCCAATCACGCTCAGAGAGCTGCGAGAGGGGACAGAAAGCCCATCAGCGCCCCGCCTCCCAGCCCTGAGGACATCCCAGGGTCTCCTCCCAGCACCTCCAGCCCCATCCTTTTAAATTTTGGTTTAAATTTTGGTTTGGGGAGAGAGATGAACATTAAAGGAGCGGCCACGGTGTTTCAGTGCCCAGCTCCAGCCGTGAAGTTGCACCCAGGCGCTCGGTGGAGCGTCCCCTCACCCACCTGGCGTACTTCTGGAAGCCGATCTCCTTGGGGATGGAGAGGGGCAGGATGAGGAGGAAGGCAGTGATGCTGATGGTGAACTTGCGGTCGGTGTACCAGCGGCTGCTCCCTGCTTCCTCGGGCTCCGTCACCAGCGCGGCGATGACTGCGGGGACAGAGGGGTTGTGCCTCCCGCCCCTCCCGCAGGAAGGGAGTTCGGCCGCTCGCTCCTTGGGGCACTTACTCTTGTCCTCCTGGTCTCCGATGATGATGAGGAAAGCGATGCAGGTGCCGAAGGTGTAGACGGCGATGGCCACCTCGCACAGCACGCCCGGCACCTTCCCGCACACCGCCCACACCACCTCTTGGTACGTCCGCTCGTTGCTGGCCTGCGAGCAGTACGCCAGGATGACCAGCCCCCCGATGATGAAGATCAGCATGCACTGCGGTGGGAAGAAGGAGCCAGAGCACGCAGTGAGGCAGTGACACGCCGAGGTCCCCAGGGTGCTCCGTGTCCCACGGGGCCCCTCCAGGGCCGCACATGGGGCCGTCCCCTCCCTCCTCTCACCATCTGCAGCGCGATGCCCGCGGCCACGCCACCGGCCGTGTTGAAGGCAGCGGGGAAGTTGAGCAGCCCAGCCCCGAGGGCGGCGTTCACCACGATGAAGACGGCGCCCAGCGCGGACGTGGCCCCCAGGCCGCTGCCTTGGCTCTCGCCGCTCTTGGGCACCGTCTCCACGCTGGGGCTCTGCAGGAGCCTGGCCCGTTCGCCAGCGTCGGCGCTCCACTCCCAGTCCCTGTAGTCGCTGTTGATGCTCCCGGTGGCCTGAGCCATCTTCGGGCAGGATTTGTCCCTCTCGTGTCCCTCTCGTGTCCCTCTTGTGTCCCACTAGTGTCCTCCCTCCGGGCTCAGCCGAGCAGTGTTAGGAGCGTCCCCAGCCAGCGCTGGATCCATCGGGCACGGGGACGGCACACGGCAGAGCAGGATCCGGGCGTTTCGCCGCTCCTGGAAGGGGACAGGGAGGGACAGGAATCTTCTGAGGCTTGTTGGGAAACCGAGACACACCTCGGTGGCGTGGAGGGGCAGGCAGGGGGGGTGGGCACCCCCGGATCAGCCCTCCTGATGGATTTAAAAGACGGCAGCCAGCAGGGACGTGGGACAGATGGCAGGGAAGGAGATCCACGTCCTCTGGTGGCACATGGATCAAAAACGTGGCCGGCCGGACCTGGGGCCACCCCAAAACCCTCTGGCCTACAGCCTGCGATAACGAGGGACAGCGTGGGCTGACAACCGAGCAGGACAGAGAGCAAACGAGCTCCCCACGTCCCAGCTCGGGGTCCCAGCACCCGGGCACCCAAATTTCAGCAGGGCTGCTCGGGGACGGAGGGCGCGGGCGTTGAACTCACCTCTGCTCTGTCAAATCCGGGCCGGAGCCGGTGCCCGGAGCCCTGCGGGCGGTCCCGGGGCCTCCCCACGGGCTTCCCGTTCCTGCGGGCAGGAGCCCCGCGGCCACGGCTCCCCGCTCGCTGGGTTAAAGTCCGAGCCCGGGGGCCTCAGCGAGCCTTGGGCACCCCCCGCGGCAAGGGGCAGCCTCGCATCCTTCAGCACCGCCCGGCCACGGGGGCTCCGGGGGCTACCGGGACCTGGCCCCTCCCGGCCCGGCTCAGCCCAGCCCCGGTGCCGGTGTCGCAGCCCCGCAGCCCCCGCTCAGCGCGCAGCCTGCCGGGGTTTGTAGGCTGCACCCAGCCTCCTCCCAGCCTGCGGGAATGGTGGGGGGGAGCGAGGAGGGGCTGGGTAAGCAGGCGGGAGGAGGAAATCGTTTCGCTGGGAGGGTGGTGAGGAGCTGGAGGCTGCCCGGAGAGGCTGGGGATGCCCCATCCCTGAGGGTGTTGGACGCCAGGGTGGACAATGCTCTCGGTAATCTGATCTGGTGGTGGGGTCCCTGCCGTGGCATTAGGTGGATTTAGATGGGTTTCAAGGTGCCTCCCAACCCAACCCATTCTGTGATTCCGCAGCTACCTAAAAAGTGTGGGGAGCTGGGGTTGGCCTCTTCTCACACGTAACCAGTGATAGGACCAGTGGGAACGGCCCCCAAGCTGCACCAGAGGAGGTTCAGGCTGGAAATGAGGAGACATTTCTGCTCAGAAATAGCAGTCAGGCGTTGGGACGGGTTGCCCAGGGAGGTGGTGGTGTCACCGTCCCTGGGGGTGTTCAAGGAGAGGTTGGACGTGGTGCTTGGGGACAGGGTGAGTGACACTGGTGGTTGGACCAGGTGATCTCGGAGGGCTTTTCCAACCTTAATGATCCATGTTCTTGGCCAAGGATCCCACTGAGATAGAGACAGGTGGCAGCTACAGGAGCAGGGCCCTTTGGGAACTCATAAAATAATCAACTGTGTAGGATTAGCTGCATGGGAGTCCTGCAGCCCCTGCTGCATTTGGGATGAACACGTGGACACTGCCCTCTGTGTTCCGGAGATTGGGGTTTCACCATCTCTGCCAGACTCCCTCTGCTGGCACAGCCCTGGAAGGGGACATTGGGTGCGTGGAAGGGACAGAAGGCACCTGTGCCATGATGGGAGGAAGGCCCAAGCTCGACCCGGCCCTGCATCACTTTATTAGGATTAAAAAGCTCAGTGTTAAGCAAGGCACGGGGCATTTTGTCCTCACGTCTTTACAAGGAGAGGATGGATTTTGAGTTACCAGCTCCGACTGTGCTTGGGCTCCTTCTGTCCTGTTTTCTGGCATCACCAGATGAGATGACCACCCCCAGACCCCCACCTGAGGGTGGACGCAGCCGGTTTGTGGCTGTGGGACACAGACCCTGGCCTGGAGGCAGGGCCAAGGTGCTGTGGGCAGAGGGGGGAGAGGCAGAAATGCACAGAGAGCAGTTTTCAGAGGAGGTTCTTATTGAAGGGCGAGGAATTGTCACCTTATAGCAGGGGAAGGGAGGTTCAGAGCAGTGACAGGGGTCTGCCACACGCACCAATGCCACCGTGAATTACACTTGACAGATTTCCAGCTGCAAAGAGCAGAGCCCAGAGGGGAGCACATTTTAGAAGTTACAAGTCCTCAGAGCTTTATGGCAGTTGTTGGAGGGCAGCTTCAGCGCTGCCTGGCCCTGAGGTGGAAGAGGAGGGGAGCCTGCAGCAGGATGGGTTCGGGAGGACACAGGAGTGATCCCAAACAGCCCCCACTCAGCCCACCCCGCTCCCTGACCGCTGCTGCCCGGGCGAGCAGCCTCACAAAGCCTTCTCATGGAGAAACGAGCGTGGGGATGCCTTCGGTGCCTACGCAGGCAGGATGGCCGAGCGCTAACCGTTTGCTTCCTCCAGTGCAGACAGGTGCTGGGGCTGATGGACAAAGGACGAGCAGCAGGGGAGGATAGCCGTGACACGGGGGAGCCAGCACTGCTGTCCCTGCTCCACAGCGTGGTGTGATTTTGACTAGGCTTCTACAACAACTCATCTACAAGATACATTCAGCAGCGGCGTTAAGTGCTGTGGTTGGAAGTTTTCTGCTTGCTTCCTTTCCTTCCCCTTCTTCCAGCAGCGGGGAAGGCCGACAGCTCCAGAGCACGCTCTGTCTTTACTTGGTGACCTGGTGGATGGCGTGAGCCAGGTAACCTACGTTGCCCGACGTAACGCCCGCCATGGAGATTCGGCCGTCCTTTGTCATGTAGATGGAGAACTCCTTGATCAGCCGCTCCACCTACGACACAAGAGCAGAGTTCAAAATTCAGCCCGACCTCTACTCCGTTAGGACACTGCAAATTTACCCGGCTTGCCAGAATCGACGGCATGCTGGGTGCCAGCGGACACATCACCCAACCACCTGCGGAGCTCTGGGAAAGCAAGAGCTGCTGCTCGGCTCTTGGGCAACACACAGACACTGCCACGTTCAGCCAGGAGTCACCTCGCTGGAGCTGAGCTCCAGGGTCACCTCAGGGGGGCACTGAGGGACTGCTTCCTTTGACTGGCAAGCAGGCTGCAATTGCTTTCCATCCACAAGCACAGCAGGGAGCAGCGCAAGACGCAAGTCCCCACGGTGCTCCAGCTCTGCAGGCTTGGAAGATGTTCTTATCGAGAAAAACCTGTCCCTGGAGGCTCATCTGGCACCCACAGCCCACATCTTTTTGACAAGAACTGCAAAGAACACCTTGATACCAGGGGAATTGTGTTTACCTGCTCGGGCTTCAGCCCTGTGAAGCAGAACATGCCGATCTGGTCGGTGATGTGCTGCCAGTTGTGCGAGGATCCCTCCTTCTTGAGGTTGGACACCAGCTGAGTCCGCATGCCGATGATCCGGTCAGCCATGCCCTTCACCTCCACCAGCCTGAGAATTCAAGCCAAGACCTGCTCAGAGCAGAGCCGTGATGCTCCAATGCCGCTCCCTATCCCCAGCTACATGGGAAGCAACCCTTCTCCACTTTTTCCCCCAAAAACATGGGGTGTGCAACCCAAAGCAAAGCAAACCCCACAGAGCATAGACCTGTTGCCTCAGCTGGGCAGTTGCTTCTTTCTCCCAGCATCCAAAGGTGATAAAAAATGGTGTTATTTATTTATTCCACAGCTGTTGGACACTACAAGAGAGTCTCTGCATCTCTCACTGCTGAAAGCCACGGCAGAATTGGAGGCCTCACGGCAGCACTGCCCAAACCCACATCAAATAACACCTGGGGTGTGCAGGGGTCTCCCACACCGCAGACAGCCCCAGCTCCACGGCCGTGCAGTGAGGAGACACGTCTGCCAGGTCCTGGATCTGGCCAAAGCAGCGCAGCCCCAGCCAGGCCCCGACACAGCCAGCCTTTGTCCCGCAGGGCCAGCTGCCGCCAGGGACCCAGCACCCTGCAGGAGCAGCGCAGGCTGATGCCAGGAGGCTTGGGGCACGAGGGTTACATTCCTGAGCCTTTATTCCCAGGGGACTTAAGCTTCCACTTCCCCCACGTGAGGCTCAATGCTAGACTTGTAGCTACTCAAGTGGCTACAATGAGTTAATCAGTCTTTTGTGCTCCCAAGACAGGCAGCTCTGCAGACTTCAATCCTAGGGAAGCTCTGTCCCCTCCTCTAGAGGGTTTTCTGCCTCAGTAATGCAAGGGAAACCCTCGAGTGTGAGCAGGGATTTCCCCAGAGGGCAGCAGCAGCTGGTGGTGCTGACTGTAACCCTGCAGCTATCAGCACAGCAGGCAGCAAGCTCGGCTCCACGCCTCGCCTCGTGGGCGCTGGCAGCTCCCTCTTACCACTCCTTCCGCAGCTCGGGGGTGTTGAGGATGATGGAGGCGATGCGGGCTCCGTTCAGGGGCGGGTTGGAGTACATGGGACGGATGAGGATCTTCAGCTGCGACTCCACCCTCTTGGCTTCCTCTGCGTCGCTGCAGATCACCGTGAAGGCTCCCGCGCGCTCTCCTGAAACGGGGGCGGTCAGGTCCCAGCCCGTGGATATCCAGGGCTGGGGCAGGACTCCTCTGAACACCACGCTGCTTTAGCACAGCCCTGCTTTCTAACGGGGTCCCCAGCAGCTCCCTCCTGCGCCCTGTTCAGTACCACAGGACAGCAGCTGGCACTGGGAGAACGCCAGGCATCTCTAGAAAGACACCAGCTGCTAATCCAGCCTGGAATCGTCCCCGCACCACTGCCCAACTCACCGTACAGCCCCATGTTCTTGGCGTAGGACTGCGACAGCACGATGTTGATGCCCTGCTCGATGAAATGCCGCACGGCCCAGGCGTCTCGGTTGATGTCTCCGCTGGCAAAGCCCTGGTAGGCCATGTCGAAGTACACCAGGAGGTTCCGTTTCTGCCAGAGAAGTGACAGTGTCACCGAGTGGCCGGCTGGTGCTTGCGAGGAGACCCCAGGCATGTGAAAGAGGGAACCCAGAGTTGTCGTTTTCCCAGGAAGCGCGCAGCGTCCCCAGGATGCCTCACTGCTCACCTTCACCATGGCTGCCATCTCCTTCCACTGCTCCTGCCGGGGATCCACTCCAGTGGGGTTGTGAGCACAGGCGTGTAAGAGGATGATGCTCTTCTCTGGGATTTTCTAAAGGTGATGGAACAGGGAATGAGGGATTGGCAACATCCGGGCACTCTCCTCGGGTGGTGAAATGAGGCTTGCCCTGGATGTGCCAATCCCTCATTCCCTGTTCCATCACCTTTAGAAAATCCCAGAGAAGAGCATCATCCTCTTACACGCCTGTGCTCACAACCCCACTGGAGTGGATCCCCGGCAGGAGCAGTGGAAGGAGGGATTGGCAACATCCGGGCACTCTCCTCGGGTGGTGAAATGAGGCTTGCCCTGGATGTGCCCTGCAGGGCTCCCAGCCTCCACTCAGCACCTCACCCATTCCCCACCTCACCTCCCTGCTTCCAGCTGTGAAAGGCAACTCACAGAAATGTCGTCCATGGCTCCAGTGAAGTCAAGGCTGCAGGTTTTGGGGTCGTAGTAGCGGTAAGCCTGGAGCTGCAAGCCCGCATCGCGGAAGATGGGCGTGTGATTGCCCCAGGAGGGTTTGGGTAGGTACACATCGCGGCTGGACTTGAAGAACCGTTGCTGAGCAAGAGAAAGAGAGAGCGTTCAACAGCCTGGATCCAGCTCCTGCCAAAAGATGTCTCTTCCTTCCCCAACCGGCCAGGGACTCACCAAAAAAATTGGCTCCAATTCGCAGAGATCCAGTCCCAGAAATACCCTGCACGGTGACATACTGCGAGGAGAGGAATACGAACAGGAGTCTGAGCAGACTGAGGAGCCTGGGGCTAGCCAGCCAGCAGCTCAGGGGCACCAGCAGCCACGCCAGCCCCGCTTGGTGCCCACATGCTGCCCCCTGCTCCCCAGCCCGCTCCTTACCCGGCCGCTCTTGAAAGCCTCGCTGTTTTCGCCCAGCGCCAGCTCTGCCGATGCCCGGGTGAAATCCGCCAGCCCCCCGATGGGCAAGTACTCCTTGTCCATCTTCTTAGAGGCTATCATGGCCTCTGCCTGGAAAGGAGGACGCACGGTCAGCACGGAAAGCATCACCACGGAGAGGACGGAGGGCAGCTCACGGTCGCTTCTCTTCACATTTGCTCGCTCAGAAGCAGCAAAGGCCGACAGGAGCTTCCCCTCCCCTAGGGCCCATCCGAGCCAGAGGAGCAGCACATTTTTGGTGACACCCTGCTTTTACCATGGGACACGGTCCCCCGGCAGCCACCAGATCCCTCAGATGAGAGCACCACTTCCAGCCCCGTATGAGCTAGCGCTGCTGCACAAGGACACACATTACTTTGCCCACACCGGAACTGTCCTGCAGGATGGGGAGACTTGGCTGTTATGGAGGAGAAGAGGCTGTTTCTACACAGAGACACCCCAAACCAGGTAGGGCAGCAAGCCCTTTGTGGTGCCGTGTCATGCTGGGAAGGTTACTGAACTAGATAAGATTAAAAAATAAACAAATCCAGAAAACCCAGCCAATTTTGAAAGCAGCCTGAACTGCCAGCCAGCCTTTGGAGGTGGCTACCTCCAGCCTTGCTGATCTCTGCTCCTCTCCGGCAGAGCTGGCACCAGAACCAGTCCAAGTTTTTGTTTGACACAGCGTCAGAGAAAAACACAGCCACGTGGACAACTGGAGTGATCTGGGAACCCTGTTTGTGCTCTCAGAGTAGCGGGACGGACGCTGGCAGCATTCACACAGCACCAGAAGCTCCTCCCGACACCACTTGAGCTCCCTGGGCATGACCCAGCTGTGGTGCGGGCAAGAGACAGCTTCAAATCCCACACCAGCGGCCTATTTCTACCCTCAGAGCTCCTGAAGGCTCCATAATCCCCTCAAGGGCAGTGTCCGCATCCAGCTCCCGGGCTGGCGTTTTAGGCTGGCTTATGGAGAAGCTGGTACAAAGGCTCAGCACAATTTCTAAGGCTAATCCGGCGAGGGGACAGCGTCAGCTCTTTCCTCGGCCCAGAGAACATCGGTTTGCTGCAGGAACACCTTGAGCTGGGCTGTGCTGGGGGGCTCCTGGAAGTCAGCAATAAATCAGACAGCCCTGGAAGGGGCCGGGATGAATATTCCTGGTTTTACCCCTTGCCACGCAACCACCCCGTGCCCCAGAAGCGCTGGCACTGCCCGCAGAGCTACCTGCGCAGTGCCCGCTGCCCCGCGGCCCCCGGCTCACCTTGCGAACGCAGCTCAGCACGTAGGGCTTCCCGTTGTCGTCCCGGTACGCCCCCACGCCCAGGTTCATCTTCTTGGAGTTGGTGTCGCGCTTGAACGCTTCGGTCACCCCCAGGATAGGGTCGGGGGGACCCATCTCCACGTGGGACCACCATGAGCTGGAAGGGAAGGAGCAGCTCAGGGTGAGGCTGGAGGACAAGGCACAAACCCCCCGTGTCACCTCCAAGCACGGCAGGGACATTTTTAGGGGCCCAAGCAGAGCAGCACGAGTGATGTATTCGCATGGAGCACCTCAGTGAGCTTCTTCTGAGATCCCAGAGAGGCTCTCGTGCATGAAGCTAACCTGCTGCTCCCACAGCGCTGGCTTCCTAGCAGCTATTTCCCCTCCCGGCCCTACAAACCCCGCCTGGCTGTAACACGGGGGCTGTTCTGGCAATCAGGCAGGACGCCTTCTCCTCACTGCGATGAGCTCCTCGCAGCCAAGCACGAGCCCTCCCTGCGTCAGCTCCCGCTGCCGGGCGTCCCGAAGGCAGCGAGCTCCTCGGAACGCCAAGGCCAGGCTATAAAAAGCAACTCCTTGGGCCCAGCCTCCCCCCAGCCCGCTCAGGCTGCTGAAAGCAGCAAGCACAACTCACAGGTCCCCTCGTCTGGTTTAAAAACGGAAGTTTTTAGCCTCCCCAAACCCACGGCGGGGTAATTAGGACTCGTTAAGCACGGGATCAGCCTGGCAGGATGAGTCAGTGGTGCCAGGACGCACCCCTAGCGGGACACAGTGCATCCCTGCGTGGTTTACCTGGCCTGTGGTTATTTCGGCCCCGAGGGCTGCCCACCCAGAGGCTCCCGGTGTTCGAGGCGTTCAGGTCCTGCACACCTCAGCAGGTCACAGCTGCTGCAAGCAGCGCTGATCCTGAGGGCATTTCCCTAAGCCCCAGGGCTCCCGAGTTAAGCGCTTTTGTTCTGAGCCTTTCCATCAGCTTAGGGCCGCTTTAGGGCCTCTTTAGGGCCGATTTTCTCGTTCTCAGCCCAAGGGCTTTGGGGTGAAGGCAGCAGAAGGGCTCCTCTGCTGCTCCCAGGGAGCTGGCAGGAGGAAACAGCCCCCATGGGATGTCCAAACACACCCAGCAGGGATCCGCCAAAGCCTGCCCAAGGGGCTCGGGACCAGGGACTGACCAGGGACCTAAGCCCTCAGCCCCTACCGCAGCCCTCGTTACCACGTCGCGCCGTCCCTGCGCCGCATTCTAGTTTATTTCAGGCGATCCAAAGAGCACTGCTCTCAGATAAAGGTCAGAGTTATAAACTGCCCAACCTCCCTGCCCACGTCGCGGGGCTGGAGAGGCGTTTCGGTGCCGAGCCCTGAGCAAAAGGCAGCTCAAGCTGTGGTTTCTCTGCCGGAGGTTTGCTCGGGGCAAGCCAGGAAAAGTTTTTCCGTCCACTTTTGGGCAGGAGTGAGTCAGCGCCGGGGCGTGGAGCGGGGCTGTTATCCCGCAGCCTCCCTGCTCTCTGCCAGGCCCTCCTCCACGTGCGATGGGGGGACAGAAAGGGCAGAAAACACAGCAGAAACCCCAAAAAGGAGCCTGCTAACAGCATGTATGGAACCCAGCGGTTGTGTATTGGAGCTCCCAGCAAACTTTCCTCCGGGCAGGCACTCACGGCTCCGCTGAAGGTTTCCTTTGTTCCTTCCTTTATTCCCCACGCCGGGAGCTGCTTTCAGAGCCTCTGCCAAAGCCCTGCAGCGGCTCTGCAAGCCCCAGCAGAGCGCGAGGCCAAAGGCTCTGCGCCCGCGATGCCACAGCTACGGCAAATATTTACAGCAGGACGCTGACGGGCTGCTCCTGCCAGCCCCGAAAGCCCCGGGTGGCCGCGGGGAGCTGCCCCCTCGGTGGGCTCAGCCCCCTGAGCGCTGCCTCTGGGGCGTCCCCAGGTGATGCTCTGTGGGTCTGGCTGCACCCCATGACCCCACATCCATCCCTCTGCTGCCTCCAGAGAGGGGAGCCCGGCGCAGAACAGCTCCTGCGGGAACACCACGTGCCAGGCAGCAGCCCCCGACCCCATCCCAAGGTGCTTGGGGTCCCTGGGCCCCCTTACCCCTGCTGCACACCCCCAGCCCCATTTCTTGGTGCACAGGACCCCACCCCATTGCGTATGCTGTACCTGGGACCCCACTGCACGCCCCCAGCCCCGTGCCCTGGTGCAGAGGGACCCCCTGCCCCCTGCCCACCCTGGTGCCCAGACCTCCCCCACCCCATTGCGTGGCCCCAACCCCACATCTCACTGCACAGAGCCCCCCAG
>CM030759.1:14213480-14235890 GCA_018104995.1 Cairina moschata | reverse complement strand
CCCAGAAACGGCGGCGGCCGCGTCCCGGAGGCGGCGAAACGGCTCCGGTGCCGCCCCCCCCGAGGCCTCCGGGCCTCACCTGGCGCGGGCGGCGGCGGCGAGGCGGGGGGCGGCGAGGAAGCGGCAGCTGTGCAGCAGCGCCATGGCGGCGGGCGGCGTGAAGGCGGCCGGCAGACACAGCTCCCCGCGGCAGCGCACTGCGCATGCGCGGCGCCACACAGGAAAGGCCACGCCCCATTCGTGGCTCCGCCCCCTCGCGGCCCCGCCCCGCCCACAGCGCCCCCTGGCGGCCGGGAGGGCCCCGTGCGGCAGCGCCCGGCGGGAGGCACTGGGATGTGCTGGGGGGGTACTGGGGGGTACTGGGCGGTGCTGCACCCTGCTGGGCTGTACTGGGCTAGACTGGGCTGCACTGGGTTGTGCTGCACCCTGCTGGGCTAGACTGGGCTGTGCTTCACCATACTGGGCTGCACGACGCTGTACTGGGCTGCACTGCACCCTACTGGGCTATACTGGGCGGTGCTGCGCCCTGCTGGGCTGTACTGGGCTAGACTGGGCTGTGCTTCACCATACTGGGCTAAACTGGGCTGCACTGCACCCTACTGGGCTATACTGGGCTGTATTGCACCATACTGGTCTATACTGGGCTGCACTCCACCATACAGGGCTGCACGGGGCCATGCTGGGCTGCATTGCACCCTGTTGGGCTTCACTGGGCTATACTGGGCCGTACAGGGCTGCACTGCACCCTACTGGTTGGTACTGGTCTACAGTGGGCTGTACTGGGCTATACTGCACTGTACTGGGATATTCTGGGCTGTAAAGGACTGTACTGGTTTATACTGGACTGTACAAGACTGCACTGCACCATACCGGGCTGTACTGGTCTATACTGTGCCATACTGGGCAGCACTGCACCACACTGGACTGTACTGAGCCCTGCTGGGCGGCACTGGGCCGTACTGGGCTGTACTTACGCTATACTGGGCCTTACAGGGCTGCACCACACCGCACTGGGCTGCAGAGGGCAGCAGTGGGACATACTGGGCTGTACAGGACTGCACTGGGCCATACTGGGCTGCATTTACGTCATACTGGGACATACAGGTACAGGACCACAGTGCACCATACTGGGCAATACTTGCCTTATACTGGGCCTTACTGGTTTGTGCTGCACCTTACTGGGCTGTACATGACCGCCCTGCACCATAGTGGGCTGTACAGGGACATACAGGGCTGTGCAGTCCCCCATTGCGCCACTGGGGATATACTGGGCCATACTGGGCTCCCCAGGGCCATACAGGACTGCATTGGGCCATACTGGGGCCATACTGGCTGCCCCCGCCCACCAAGCCTGGAGCCCCTTGGCATCTCCTACATCTGCAGCCCCACAGGGGAGGCAGGACCAGGTTTCACCTCATTTCCCACCAAAAAAAAAAAAAAAAAAAGCATTTTAGAGAAAAAAAAAAAAAAAAGAAAAAAAAAATCCAGCCATGAATGAATTTTGCGATCAGTTTTTTTTTTCCTTTTTTTTTTTTATTATTTTTTTTTGCTCTAAACCTATTGTTTTTGCCCTGGCGAGGCGGCCCAGCTGCCCGTGCTGAGCCCCCGCGGTGCCGCGGCCCCCTCCCAGCTTTGTTTGCGAGCTCGTCTTTGGTAACCGAGAAAAAAATATATAAATAAATAAAATCAACTGGAGAAGAGACTGGAACCCAAAATCATCCCCCCCTCCGAGAAATAAACATAACAACCGAAAAGCAACCGGGTGGACGGGACGAAAGCCGAAATAAATTAAAAAAAAATAAATAGATGTTTATGCCTGATTGTAACGGGGAAACGAAGCCGGGGCACGGGGAGGAGGAGGAGGAGGAGGGAGCCTAGACGGGGGGGCTCGCTGCAGAGCACGATCTCCAGCTCCTTGCGGTACAGCCTGCCGCCGTCCGACAGGCTCATGATGCTGCGGCGGTAGTTGGTGAGCTGCTGGATGCTCATCTCCTGCGGGGGGGAGAGGGGCTCGGCGCGCACCCTTGGGTGCTGGGACCTCCCGTTCCCTCCGTCGAGGAGCTGCTGCCGCCTCCTGCCCTCCCGGGGCAGGGCCCGTGGGGATGGGGACACGCGGGGTCCCTCGGGCAGGAGGGGACCCCCCGAGGGAGGTGTCCGTCCCCCCCCGCCGGTGCCCGCTTACCTTCTTGTTCTTCTCGTAGAGGTCCTTCAGCAGCGCGTCCAGCTCGTGCTCGTCGATGAAGCCGCTCCCGTCCTGGCAGGGGGACGTGAGCAGGACACCAGCCCGGGACCATGCCGCAACCCCAAATCTCCCACCCCGTGGAGGAACTGGGACATCTCCCCGAGGACACCCCCCCCAGGGCTGACACCTCCACCACAACCTCTCCAAAGCATCCCCCAAGCCCTGCGGGGTGGGAACAGCGCGGTGCCAAGCTGCTCCGTCCCCACATCCCACTCTTCATCCCCACATCCTCTTCTTCATCCCCTCTTCATCCCCACCTCCTTACCTTGTCATAAAACGCGAAGATGGCGTTGAATTCCTCTGAGGAGAGCTTCATCCCCTGGGCAGCGAGAGACACAGCAGCATGAAGGGGAGCACAGAGGCACAAACATAGGGTCAGAATTTTATATATAGATAATTTATTATTATTATTTTTTACCTGAAACTTAAGGAGGAAGTTCTCTTGCACTGGCAGAAGCCTGAAAAGTAAGGGGTGGGTGGAAAATTGTGAGCCAGGCTTCCCCAAAACACCGCGGCGGAGCAGGCACCACTGCGGTGGCCAAAGTGCTAGCGGTGGGTGCAGAGGCCCTGCTCCCAGCCCGCCCAATCCCTTCAGTGAGCAGGGAGCCCAATTTGGCCAAAATCACTTTTTTTTTCACCCCTATTTTCTTTTCCAGGGTCAGTTTTGGGCTGAATCCATCCCTGAGCCACGGGCAGGGTGGGGGCTCGAAGGGACGGGAGCGCAGTGTGGTGTGGGACGGTGGCACAGAGGGCACCTGGCACCCGACATCGCCCTTCCAGAACGCAGATTTTGGGCTTTCTTCTTAAAAACCACGATCGGTGAGGCCCTCACAGTCCCGCCCTGACCCTTCTCCTTCTCAGGAGGATGCCGTGGGGTGGAGGAGAGCCAGAGCCACCTCCCACCAGGTGTCTTTGGGGCTTTGTGTCCCTCCCCACCGCCCCGCGGCCTTACCGGGACATCTCGGAGAGCCCCAGCTTCCCGTCCCCGTTCATGTCGAACATCCGCAGCTGCAGGACACAAGCGGCCCCCGGTCACCCCCTGCCGCCTCAGCGCCCCACCGGGAGGGCAGCGATGGCTCCGGGCTCCCTCCCACCCCCTGTGGGGCCAGGCTGGGGGTGTCCCCCCGCTCCGGCTGCCACCTACGATGGTCTGCGTGTACTCCTGCAGCTTGGGCTCGTCGTACGGCCGGTTTGCCTTCTTCAGCAGGTCAGACAAGAAGCCCTGCGGGGACAGGGACCGCGCCGTCCCTCTGCTTGTCACCCCCCAGTGACAACGGGGACGTCCCCTCGCCCGCCCGCCCCGCTCGCAGCCCACCTTGAGCTCGTTGGCCTCGATGTAGCCGCTGCGGTCCGTGTCGTACCGTCTCCACGCCTGGGAAGGAGCCGCCGTGAGCCCCGGCGGGTGGCCCCGCACGGATCCTTACCCCAGTGACACCCCCGCGGGGATGGGGACCCCGATCCCACCAGCGACCACCCCGCGTGCTGGGTCACCCACGGGGCAGGCGGCTTCCCGAGCCGTGGCTTTGCGCCGGGGTTGAGGCGCCCTTGTCCTTGCTGCGGCTCGCCGAGCAGGTAATTAATATTTAATTACCTCCCCCAATTAAACGGAGCTCTCCGCTCTGCTTTCAGGTGTCGATGCTGGGGTCGATTTTAATCCCAAAATTGCTTGGGGATGATTTATCCACCAGGCTGCTTTCTGGGGCCGGTTTTACCCCAAAAAGCAGAGGTTTGGGGCTGCTCCTGAAGATCTCCTCTCCCCGCAGCGCCGAGTACCAGCGCGAGGTGCTGGGCTGCCCCAAAATCCCCCAAATCCAGGTGGATTTGGGTGGCAGTGCCACTTGTTCTGGCAGAGGATCTGGGCACCGCAGCACCGGGGAAGGTCCCCGCGCATCCTGCCCCGCTCACCTCCATGAACTCCGCGCTGGAGCCCACGTGCTGGCGGAAACACAGCAGGAAATTCTCCTCCGTGGGCAGGATCTGGGCCAGCTGTGGGGACCGTGGGTGTCAGGGGGGCTCCAGGAGCTCAGGGTGCCCCGCTCGCAGCCCTGACCCAGCTTTGCCGAGCCCAGCCGCACTGCTGGTCCCGCAGCCCCATCCTCCTCCTCCTCCTGCCTCGCTCACCTCGGCCATCTCGATTTTGCCATCCGCGTTTTTGTCGTATTTGTGCATGAACTCCTTCATCTTGTCGCCCAGCTTGTCCTTCCAGGAGTCCTGCCGGCAGCGAGACGGGTCAGGAGCATTTTCCCTGCCTTGCTGTCACAACCCCGAGCTGTTCTTCCCTTCCCATCCCATCCCTCCAGGACACGCAGCCCAGCCGGGTTGACATCAAATGGCACAAGTGACAGGGCCACCAGCGTCCCGACACACCCAGCCCCACCTTCCCATGCAGACCCGTGCCTCAGTTTCCCCCCCATGCATTCAGGAAGCCCTGCAGCTCCCCCTGATGTTTTTAATTAGGGTTTTTCTTCACGGCACGCTGCCACCGACCCGGCGGTGACCCAGGGGGTCCCCACCCGCGGGACTACGCGGTGACCCAGCACGGTGCTCCCACCGCCCTCCCAGCCATGCCCCAGCGAGGTGCAGCTGCCAGCAGCCCAAAATCTGGGGCAGGAGGGATGCGGGGAAGGAAGGAGCAAAGCCAGGAGAGCCCCTTACCACCCCGGCCCCTTTCCGAGTGCTTTCCAGCTCCTGGAAGAAGTTTTCCAGCTCTTTCCCTTCGATGTAGCCATTTCCTGGGGAGGAAATTAGGGAAAAAAAAAAGGAGCTAAACCCCTCGGGTGTTTTCCAGGGCAGGGATGTCCCTGGGGGACGTTTAATTAAACCCTCTTGGTCCTGCCCAAGCATCCTTCAGCCAGGGCTTTTGGGAAACGGCGCAGCCCCGGGGTGGGACAGAGGTGGCCGAGGGCTGGGCGAGCATCCATAGCGTGTCCCCCCCCCGAAATTCCCCAATCCTTCCCCATTCCAGCCTCAGAGGCCGCTCAGGGCTCGGACCATCGGTGCCGGGGGACCCCATGGAGCGGCACCACCACGGCACCTACAGCGAGGCGGGGGTCCCACTGGGACGAGGGGGTGGGCACCAGCCCGGCGGGGGATTTTGGGCTCCTTCTGCCTCCGTCACCCTCTGCTGGGCTCCGTCACCCAGCCAAGGTCACGGCTGCGGCGTCCCCTTCCCAGCAGGGACCTCCTCACCCTGGAGCCTTGCCGGGCACCAGCCCCTCGCTGCGCCTCCCCCGCTGCCCCCCGGCTGGTTTCGTCCTCCCCACGGGGACGCCCACCTTTGGGTGCCCACGTCCCCGTGCCACTGCCACCGGGCACCCCCTGGCCCCGTGGAGTGGGGCCGGCACTGGGAGCCCCGGGAGGGGGCAGCTGCAGCAGTGGAATGAACCGTGGGGCACCCGGAGCTGCTCGCCCTTTTTCTTATTATTTTTGGCATTATTTTTGCTACTTCTCTACACTTATTTTTTTGCCACACCCCCCTTTTTTCACCGATTTTCTTTTTTTTTTCCCCAATTCGACTTGCCTTTTTTTTTTTTTGCCAATCTGATACACCTTTTTCTTGCCAGTTTGTTTTGCCTTTTTTTTTTTTGCCCCTTTTTGCCATTTTGTTTTGCCCTTTCATGCCAGTTTGTTTTACCCTTTTTTGTCAGTTTGTTTTGTCCTTTTTCCCCCTTTTTTTTCCAACTTATTTTACTTTTTTTTTGCCCTTTTTCCTTTTTTTTTTTTTTGCCAATTTGCTTTGCCCTTTCCCCATTTTTTTCCCAATTTATTTTTTACCAATTTTACCTTTTTTCCCCCCCAATTTGTTTTACGCTTTCTCCCCTCCTTTTTTTTGCCAGTTTGTTTTACTTTTTTTTTCCAATTTGTTTTGCCTTTTACCCCCCTATTTTTTTTTGAATTTGTTTTATTTATTTACTTATTCCGAATTTGCTTTGCCCTTTTTTCCCCTTTTTTCTCTTTTATTTTTTTTTGCCAGCTTGCTTTACTTTTTTTCCCCCTTTTTTCTTCCCAATTTGCTTTACATTTTTTTCCCTTTTTTTTTTGCCAATTTGCTTTACCTTTTTTTTNCGGGGTGCTGCACCTTCCCTGCGCTCCGGGGCGGCAACAAGCAGCGGGGAGCCTCCGGGGGCACGGCGGGGCCCTCACGGCTCCCTCACGGCTCCAGCAGCGGGCCGGGAGCCGAGGCGAAGCAGAAACCCTCACGGCCGTGCCCCCGGGGAGCCTCCGCGCCTCAGCTCCCACAGCGCGGCCCGGCCCGGGAGGCCTCAGCCCCTCAGCAGCGCCTCAGCAGCGCCGGGGCCCGGCCTCCCAACCCCGCGCCCTCCTCGGTGCCCTCCGCTGGATCCCGGAGCCTCCCCCTCAGCCCCCGGGGCCTCACCTGGGGCCCGCCTGTGGCCGGAGCGGGGCGCGGGGCCGCGGCCTGTGCGCGCTGGGCTCCGCCGCTCCGCGACAAAATGGCGGCCGGGGTCGCGCGCTCACGTCGCGGCCTTTCCCCTCCCCCGTCCCCTCGCGGCACGCCAGCGGGAGGGGGGGGTGGGGGTGAGGGGCGGGGCGAAAGGGGGTGGTCCCGCCCACCCGGCAGGGGTTGGTCCAATCGGAGCGCGGCTCGCCGCGGGGCTCGGCCAATCGGCGCGGCGCGGCCTCAAGGGGGGACGCTCGCCCGCCCCCGCTGGCCGCGCGGAGAGGGCGCCGAGCTGTGATTGGCCGCGCGGGTTGGGCCAATGGGGGGGGTCGGCTGGCGCCTGCGGGCGGAGCATGCGCGGCGGCGGCCAACCAGCGCCGGCAGCCGAGGCGAGGGCTGTCGGGGAGAGCCAATCAGCGCGGGGCAGGAAGAGGAAGCGGCGGGGAGCGCCAAAGGGCGCGAGGAGGCAGGAGGAGAGGGGGGAGCGGCACCCCTCCCCCCCCGCACCCTGCAGTGGTACGGCCCGCGCGAGGCTCCCCTCCCCCCCCCCCGCCCCCTGTAGTGGTTCGGTCCCCTCAGCGCCCGCCGCCATTTTGTGCCCGCCCTGAGGCGGCGCCGGAGCTGGCCGTTGGCGACCGTTGGTGGCCGTTGGTCGCCTCACGGCTCCGGGCTGCCCCTAAGGCGGCCCTGCTAAGCCCCACGAGCGGTAGCTGCCCGGCCCCGGGCTGTGGGGGGCTGTGGGGATGGGCCTGAGGGGTGCTGTGGGGTGTGGGCCCGGCTCTGTGAGGGCTTCGAGGCCTCCGCCCGCCCCCCTGAGACGTCCTGGGCCGGGGGCAGCCCCCCATAGAGCATAGGGAGCCACACGCAGCACAACTGCACGTTTATTGATCCCGGTCAGCCGTGTTTACAGGTATTAAAGGCGTACAAGGGCCAGTAATCTGGTTACCTGCGCTCCCACGGAGACACCGCACGCGTCCCGCAGCCCAGCTCCAGCCCAAGGCGATGCTGAGCATGGTTTGTACCCACCAAAGGCCCCAGTGAGCACCCCAGTCCTGCAGCTGGGCTCCCCTTCCTGCTCAGAGCCCTCCTGCTGCTAACGCAAACCCAATGGGGACATCAAGGGTGCTATTGTCCACTTTTTTTTTTTTTTTTTAAACACCAAAAAGTTCTTCAAGCTCCTGCTCTTCAACAGGAGTCAGGAGAAGCACTGGAGGCAGCCTGTGCCTGCAGTGTTCGCACTCCCCTGTGGAGCACAGATGGGCTGTATTTAGACAAGACACCCATTAACCCCAAGCCCCGAGGCTCCTTTCACCTCTTGTTCTCATCCTGGAAAAGCAAAGCGTGATTGCACACACACACCACATCCTCTGTCCTCCCTCCAGCACTAGAGAGCTCCACACACCAAAACACTTCTCTATTCCCAGGCAAGCACACGGGTGACACAAACCGGGGGGCTGCTGGAGTCTGTTCGTGTCAAAGCCAAGGGCTGGAGCTACCTCGGAGGAGCTGGAGGGACACAATACTTAACACAGTCCCTTGAAACAATTTATTGGGGGGTTCTTTCTCGTTCTCCATCTGGATTTCCCCCTCTTATCTCAAAGAGTGGTGGGGAATACTTGAATTACAGAGCGGGATCTGGGAAGAAACATGCATTGGTGGCAAAGAGCCCTTCCCTGCAGCGCGGCGGGCCCGCCAGAGCTGCCTGGGACCTGCCGAACGCCGCGGCCAGGCTGAAGCCACCTCTTGTCAGCACATTTCCACACCGCAGGCACTGGGAGGGAGAGGTCACGCGCTGCCACGAGGACGTGCCCACGCACTGTCCCCTCACCCACTGCCGGCTGGTCGCAGAGGGCAAGGAGCGCAGCCAGGGCAACCTCAACGTGTCACGATTCACCTTAGGACACCTGGACGACGCACAAGGGTATTTACACATCAATCTCTCCCTCCCCCAGGGATGTAAAAGGCAAAGATCTTGATCTTGGAAGTCTGATCACGAGCAGCTGACTGCTGGGATTTCACCACCCCCAGCCCAATCTGCAGCTGGAGGAACTGAACCCAGAGAAACCATCAAGGAGCAGAAGTGAAACTTTCCAGAAGGGCTAAGGAGGAAGCGCCCAGAGCAACAACAGCTGGATACAGGGACTCAGCCGGACTGAGGGAACAACGTAAAATGGATTAACGCCGACTGCTTTATCCACAAAGCATCCCTTAACACCTACACCTGCCCCATTCCTTGGACAGCCACCCGGGAAGAAGAGGATTTGAAAGTCAGAGATGAGCCCGGCCCTGGCGCAGTGTCTCCAGCAGGCCCTGCAGTCGCAGCACCTTCTCTAGTGAGTGCCAAGCCCCTGCGCGGAGGCTGGGCTGGCAGTGTAAACATTGCAGCGGCGTGGCACTACCCGGGGTCCTCCCGATCCTCCTCCAGCAGCACGTTCAAACCAGGCGCAGCGTGCTGGCCCCGCTTTCGAACGGAAAGTGCAACCCAGGCGGAGGAAAATGGAAGAGGAAGCCCTGGCAGCACTGAGCTAGGACAGAAGACCGGCGAGATGAGCCACGGGAAAGCAAAACTCAAACCGAACCGAACGCTGGCAAGTTACGGCACGTTCCCTTTATGCAAGACGCTGTCTCCCTCCAACACTGTAGTGACAACAAGGACGTTACGCTGCCAAAGTGCTGGAGAGGAGTTCCCTTGACACGGAGGCTGCTTTCCTGTGCAAACCCCAAACGTGATCCCGTAGTGATGTGCGCCCCAGAGGGGCAGGAAGGATTTGACCTGGATGTCAGCACGGAGCGAGCGGGGATCTCCACGATCACAGCGCTCCCCTCCGCGGGGTCGCAGGTCTCCTGGTAGTGATGCTCTGGCTTCACCAGAGAGTCAGGGCTGAGGCGGCGAGCCTGACTGCCTGGTGTGTTCACACAGCGAGATACGAGGCCCTGCAGGGCTCTTTCAGCAAAGCCCCGGATTTCAGCGTTCCTCGTGGCTGCTCCCAATATACCCAAACGTTTCCTCCCCGCTCCCCCTTGGTCCTGGAGCAGGAAACGTGCTTCCCCGTGGCAGGCAGCCCGGAGAAGGCGTCAGGCTGTGAGATCCACAAAGATGGCATTGGCAGTGGTCTGGCCGAAGATGAAGGCTCCCAGGGTGACCATGAACACCCCGTAGCTGACCTGGGCCCACCAGCTGTGGACGCACAAGGACAGAGCGCGTTGTAGGTGGGACCTTCTCTACAAAATCCACAGGGGGAGAGGGAAGCACGTTACCTGAGCGCCCTGGTTTCTTGGATCTCGGAGAGTTTGGCTTGAATCAGGCAGAGCCCTGAGAGGGAGAAGCAGCGAATTAAACCCAGCTGAGGACTGAACAGACGTCCTGCAGGCCAGGGAGCTGAGCTGCCACTGAGGCTGCCCTGCTGAGGGCAGGAGAGACAAATTCTCTCCTATTTCTCCACGTCATCTTCCAGCCCGTAGGAGATGTGCCACAGGAGAGGGGCAGAGCACGTTGCTGGCTGATGAGATACGAATTTCCGCCCCCAGTCCTCACCTAGCCCCCTGCCTCTCCTACACTCCCAGTTACGGAGCAGAGACCAGTCAAACCAGTGGTCCTCCTCCTCCAAAGGCCCCCTTGCTCCCGTGTCCCCATCCCGTCCCCTCCCTCTCTGAGATACGAGGCCAAGAGACCACCCCAGGACGCGGTACCTGGGAAGACGAAGATGAAGCAGGCGGCCAAGCCCCCGATGACAGAGATGACTTTGCCGATGTCAGGGATGAAGAGAGCCAGGAGAAGAGTCAGCAGGAACCAACTGACGGTCTGCAGCAGGCGCCTCCTCCGCTCCCGAACCACGTCCTCCTCCACCGTCACCCCGGTGTAGCGCAGCCAGAGGCCCTCCAGAACGGCCCTGCGGGCACGGAGCCGGGGAAGGAGGCTTCCAGCAGGGCTCCTCCTGCCCCTCCACCGCCGCCCTCCACTCACCGGCCGCAGAAGTGCAGGATGGGGTAGGAGGTCAGCACGCACAGGATGATGAAGGCCCGGGCGAGGGCGACGGGAATGTCGTTGGAAGGGTAGGAGAGCAACACGTCCTGGTCCACGCTGGCCCCAAACGTCAGGAAGCCGCAGACGCCTGCCGGAGAAGGGCGCAGTCAGCGGGGGACAGGGAAGGAGTCCTGTGGTTTAATCCCCTCCCTGTACCTCTGCTGCCCAGAGGATCTGTGTCCTCCAGGAGCTCGCCACAGCCACAGAAGCCACCCCGTGGTTCCCCTCACTTACCCGTGCCTGTATAGACAAAGAGAGCGATCACCATGGCTGCTGTCACCACTGCCCCCCAGGTCTTCACCTCCGGCTGCTTCATGCTGTTAAAGACGGGCACGCTGCTCACGTGGCACTGCCGGAGACACCAAGAGAGCGCGGGGACACGCGCTGGGCTGAGCCGGGGCAGCGGGAGCCGTGCAGGAGCCCGTGCACCACACGCAGCCCTGCCAAAGCTCTGCCAGCGCTGCGATCCCCCAGATTTGTCACCGGAGAAGGCAGCGGGGGCAACGGGATTAAACGGGCCCATCTCTCCCCCACCCTGCTCACAAAGCAGCTCTTTGCACAACTAAAAACCGTTCTCCTGCCAGGCTGGATCACACCAGGGACACGGGTTTTGGCTGAATGTCCAGGGAAATATCCCCAGACCAGATCAGGAGGGGGAGCGCCTGGCTCGTGGCCTTACCTGGAAGCCGAAGCAGATGGTGGGCATGGCGTTGAACACGGCCATCCAGCTGGAGGGGCTGGGGAGGGAGAGAGGCATCGGTCAGAGCAGGGGGCTCGTTCCTCTGCTTGTCTGCCCCCTCCTCAGCAGCCCCTCTCTCCATCCCTGTCCTTCTGTCCCCTGTGGTCTCCTCGGTCCCAGCTTTTGGGATTCCACCCCGTCCCCAACAGCCTGCAAGATGTTTGCAGTGGAGGCAGATGGGGATGCTCTGATGTCTGACAAGGGTTCAGCTCAGGCCGCAGTGATGTGGAAGGAGATGGGGACCAGGACAGGACGCCACAACAGGCTTTTCTCCGCTCCTTCACTGCCTGCTCCCACAAAACGTGCGGAGATGCGGCCACTTGGGAGCTTCTGGCAGCAACATGCAGTTTCTCTGGGATCTGGGAAGAGGCCTGGGGAGGATCTGTCCCCAGCTTTTGCACCTCTCACTCACAAGTCCCTGCTGGGCTCTGCGGTGCTGTCAGGATCACGGCTCCTGCACATACCTGGTGGGGATCTCCACAGGCACAAGCTCCTTGTCAGGCCAGATGTACTTGATGATGATGACGGCTGTGACATACCACGTGCCAATCACGCTCAGAGAGCTGCGAGAGGGGACAGAAAGCCCATCAGCGCCCCGCCTCCCAGCCCTGAGGACATCCCAGGGTCTCCTCCCAGCACCTCCAGCCCCATCCTTTTAAATTTTGGTTTAAATTTTGGTTTGGGGAGAGAGATGAACATTAAAGGAGCGGCCACGGTGTTTCAGTGCCCAGCTCCAGCCGTGAAGTTGCACCCAGGCGCTCGGTGGAGCGTCCCCTCACCCACCTGGCGTACTTCTGGAAGCCGATCTCCTTGGGGATGGAGAGGGGCAGGATGAGGAGGAAGGCAGTGATGCTGATGGTGAACTTGCGGTCGGTGTACCAGCGGCTGCTCCCTGCTTCCTCGGGCTCCGTCACCAGCGCGGCGATGACTGCGGGGACAGAGGGGTTGTGCCTCCCGCCCCTCCCGCAGGAAGGGAGTTCGGCCGCTCGCTCCTTGGGGCACTTACTCTTGTCCTCCTGGTCTCCGATGATGATGAGGAAAGCGATGCAGGTGCCGAAGGTGTAGACGGCGATGGCCACCTCGCACAGCACGCCCGGCACCTTCCCGCACACCGCCCACACCACCTCTTGGTACGTCCGCTCGTTGCTGGCCTGCGAGCAGTACGCCAGGATGACCAGCCCCCCGATGATGAAGATCAGCATGCACTGCGGTGGGAAGAAGGAGCCAGAGCACGCAGTGAGGCAGTGACACGCCGAGGTCCCCAGGGTGCTCCGTGTCCCACGGGGCCCCTCCAGGGCCGCACATGGGGCCGTCCCCTCCCTCCTCTCACCATCTGCAGCGCGATGCCCGCGGCCACGCCACCGGCCGTGTTGAAGGCAGCGGGGAAGTTGAGCAGCCCAGCCCCGAGGGCGGCGTTCACCACGATGAAGACGGCGCCCAGCGCGGACGTGGCCCCCAGGCCGCTGCCTTGGCTCTCGCCGCTCTTGGGCACCGTCTCCACGCTGGGGCTCTGCAGGAGCCTGGCCCGTTCGCCAGCGTCGGCGCTCCACTCCCAGTCCCTGTAGTCGCTGTTGATGCTCCCGGTGGCCTGAGCCATCTTCGGGCAGGATTTGTCCCTCTCGTGTCCCTCTCGTGTCCCTCTTGTGTCCCACTAGTGTCCTCCCTCCGGGCTCAGCCGAGCAGTGTTAGGAGCGTCCCCAGCCAGCGCTGGATCCATCGGGCACGGGGACGGCACACGGCAGAGCAGGATCCGGGCGTTTCGCCGCTCCTGGAAGGGGACAGGGAGGGACAGGAATCTTCTGAGGCTTGTTGGGAAACCGAGACACACCTCGGTGGCGTGGAGGGGCAGGCAGGGGGGTGGGCACCCCCGGATCAGCCCTCCTGATGGATTTAAAAGACGGCAGCCAGCAGGGACGTGGGACAGATGGCAGGGAAGGAGATCCACGTCCTCTGGTGGCACATGGATCAAAAACGTGGCCGGCCGGACCTGGGGCCACCCCAAAACCCTCTGGCCTACAGCCTGCGATAACGAGGGACAGCGTGGGCTGACAACCGAGCAGGACAGAGAGCAAACGAGCTCCCCACGTCCCAGCTCGGGGTCCCAGCACCCGGGCACCCAAATTTCAGCAGGGCTGCTCGGGGACGGAGGGCGCGGGCGTTGAACTCACCTCTGCTCTGTCAAATCCGGGCCGGAGCCGGTGCCCGGAGCCCTGCGGGCGGTCCCGGGGCCTCCCCACGGGCTTCCCGTTCCTGCGGGCAGGAGCCCCGCGGCCACGGCTCCCCGCTCGCTGGGTTAAAGTCCGAGCCCGGGGGCCTCAGCGAGCCTTGGGCACCCCCCGCGGCAAGGGGCAGCCTCGCATCCTTCAGCACCGCCCGGCCACGGGGGCTCCGGGGGCTACCGGGACCTGGCCCCTCCCGGCCCGGCTCAGCCCAGCCCCGGTGCCGGTGTCGCAGCCCCGCAGCCCCCGCTCAGCGCGCAGCCTGCCGGGGTTTGTAGGCTGCACCCAGCCTCCTCCCAGCCTGCGGGAATGGTGGGGGGGAGCGAGGAGGGGCTGGGTAAGCAGGCGGGAGGAGGAAATCGTTTCGCTGGGAGGGTGGTGAGGAGCTGGAGGCTGCCCGGAGAGGCTGGGGATGCCCCATCCCTGAGGGTGTTGGACGCCAGGGTGGACAATGCTCTCGGTAATCTGATCTGGTGGTGGGGTCCCTGCCGTGGCATTAGGTGGATTTAGATGGGTTTCAAGGTGCCTCCCAACCCAACCCATTCTGTGATTCCGCAGCTACCTAAAAAGTGTGGGGAGCTGGGGTTGGCCTCTTCTCACACGTAACCAGTGATAGGACCAGTGGGAACGGCCCCCAAGCTGCACCAGAGGAGGTTCAGGCTGGAAATGAGGAGACATTTCTGCTCAGAAATAGCAGTCAGGCGTTGGGACGGGTTGCCCAGGGAGGTGGTGGTGTCACCGTCCCTGGGGGTGTTCAAGGAGAGGTTGGACGTGGTGCTTGGGGACAGGGTGAGTGACACTGGTGGTTGGACCAGGTGATCTCGGAGGGCTTTTCCAACCTTAATGATCCATGTTCTTGGCCAAGGATCCCACTGAGATAGAGACAGGTGGCAGCTACAGGAGCAGGGCCCTTTGGGAACTCATAAAATAATCAACTGTGTAGGATTAGCTGCATGGGAGTCCTGCAGCCCCTGCTGCATTTGGGATGAACACGTGGACACTGCCCTCTGTGTTCCGGAGATTGGGGTTTCACCATCTCTGCCAGACTCCCTCTGCTGGCACAGCCCTGGAAGGGGACATTGGGTGCGTGGAAGGGACAGAAGGCACCTGTGCCATGATGGGAGGAAGGCCCAAGCTCGACCCGGCCCTGCATCACTTTATTAGGATTAAAAAGCTCAGTGTTAAGCAAGGCACGGGGCATTTTGTCCTCACGTCTTTACAAGGAGAGGATGGATTTTGAGTTACCAGCTCCGACTGTGCTTGGGCTCCTTCTGTCCTGTTTTCTGGCATCACCAGATGAGATGACCACCCCCAGACCCCCACCTGAGGGTGGACGCAGCCGGTTTGTGGCTGTGGGACACAGACCCTGGCCTGGAGGCAGGGCCAAGGTGCTGTGGGCAGAGGGGGGAGAGGCAGAAATGCACAGAGAGCAGTTTTCAGAGGAGGTTCTTATTGAAGGGCGAGGAATTGTCACCTTATAGCAGGGGAAGGGAGGTTCAGAGCAGTGACAGGGGTCTGCCACACGCACCAATGCCACCGTGAATTACACTTGACAGATTTCCAGCTGCAAAGAGCAGAGCCCAGAGGGGAGCACATTTTAGAAGTTACAAGTCCTCAGAGCTTTATGGCAGTTGTTGGAGGGCAGCTTCAGCGCTGCCTGGCCCTGAGGTGGAAGAGGAGGGGAGCCTGCAGCAGGATGGGTTCGGGAGGACACAGGAGTGATCCCAAACAGCCCCCACTCAGCCCACCCCGCTCCCTGACCGCTGCTGCCCGGGCGAGCAGCCTCACAAAGCCTTCTCATGGAGAAACGAGCGTGGGGATGCCTTCGGTGCCTACGCAGGCAGGATGGCCGAGCGCTAACCGTTTGCTTCCTCCAGTGCAGACAGGTGCTGGGGCTGATGGACAAAGGACGAGCAGCAGGGGAGGATAGCCGTGACACGGGGGAGCCAGCACTGCTGTCCCTGCTCCACAGCGTGGTGTGATTTTGACTAGGCTTCTACAACAACTCATCTACAAGATACATTCAGCAGCGGCGTTAAGTGCTGTGGTTGGAAGTTTTCTGCTTGCTTCCTTTCCTTCCCCTTCTTCCAGCAGCGGGGAAGGCCGACAGCTCCAGAGCACGCTCTGTCTTTACTTGGTGACCTGGTGGATGGCGTGAGCCAGGTAACCTACGTTGCCCGACGTAACGCCCGCCATGGAGATTCGGCCGTCCTTTGTCATGTAGATGGAGAACTCCTTGATCAGCCGCTCCACCTACGACACAAGAGCAGAGTTCAAAATTCAGCCCGACCTCTACTCCGTTAGGACACTGCAAATTTACCCGGCTTGCCAGAATCGACGGCATGCTGGGTGCCAGCGGACACATCACCCAACCACCTGCGGAGCTCTGGGAAAGCAAGAGCTGCTGCTCGGCTCTTGGGCAACACACAGACACTGCCACGTTCAGCCAGGAGTCACCTCGCTGGAGCTGAGCTCCAGGGTCACCTCAGGGGGGCACTGAGGGACTGCTTCCTTTGACTGGCAAGCAGGCTGCAATTGCTTTCCATCCACAAGCACAGCAGGGAGCAGCGCAAGACGCAAGTCCCCACGGTGCTCCAGCTCTGCAGGCTTGGAAGATGTTCTTATCGAGAAAAACCTGTCCCTGGAGGCTCATCTGGCACCCACAGCCCACATCTTTTTGACAAGAACTGCAAAGAACACCTTGATACCAGGGGAATTGTGTTTACCTGCTCGGGCTTCAGCCCTGTGAAGCAGAACATGCCGATCTGGTCGGTGATGTGCTGCCAGTTGTGCGAGGATCCCTCCTTCTTGAGGTTGGACACCAGCTGAGTCCGCATGCCGATGATCCGGTCAGCCATGCCCTTCACCTCCACCAGCCTGAGAATTCAAGCCAAGACCTGCTCAGAGCAGAGCCGTGATGCTCCAATGCCGCTCCCTATCCCCAGCTACATGGGAAGCAACCCTTCTCCACTTTTTCCCCCAAAAACATGGGGTGTGCAACCCAAAGCAAAGCAAACCCCACAGAGCATAGACCTGTTGCCTCAGCTGGGCAGTTGCTTCTTTCTCCCAGCATCCAAAGGTGATAAAAAATGGTGTTATTTATTTATTCCACAGCTGTTGGACACTACAAGAGAGTCTCTGCATCTCTCACTGCTGAAAGCCACGGCAGAATTGGAGGCCTCACGGCAGCACTGCCCAAACCCACATCAAATAACACCTGGGGTGTGCAGGGGTCTCCCACACCGCAGACAGCCCCAGCTCCACGGCCGTGCAGTGAGGAGACACGTCTGCCAGGTCCTGGATCTGGCCAAAGCAGCGCAGCCCCAGCCAGGCCCCGACACAGCCAGCCTTTGTCCCGCAGGGCCAGCTGCCGCCAGGGACCCAGCACCCTGCAGGAGCAGCGCAGGCTGATGCCAGGAGGCTTGGGGCACGAGGGTTACATTCCTGAGCCTTTATTCCCAGGGGACTTAAGCTTCCACTTCCCCCACGTGAGGCTCAATGCTAGACTTGTAGCTACTCAAGTGGCTACAATGAGTTAATCAGTCTTTTGTGCTCCCAAGACAGGCAGCTCTGCAGACTTCAATCCTAGGGAAGCTCTGTCCCCTCCTCTAGAGGGTTTTCTGCCTCAGTAATGCAAGGGAAACCCTCGAGTGTGAGCAGGGATTTCCCCAGAGGGCAGCAGCAGCTGGTGGTGCTGACTGTAACCCTGCAGCTATCAGCACAGCAGGCAGCAAGCTCGGCTCCACGCCTCGCCTCGTGGGCGCTGGCAGCTCCCTCTTACCACTCCTTCCGCAGCTCGGGGGTGTTGAGGATGATGGAGGCGATGCGGGCTCCGTTCAGGGGCGGGTTGGAGTACATGGGACGGATGAGGATCTTCAGCTGCGACTCCACCCTCTTGGCTTCCTCTGCGTCGCTGCAGATCACCGTGAAGGCTCCCGCGCGCTCTCCTGAAACGGGGGCGGTCAGGTCCCAGCCCGTGGATATCCAGGGCTGGGGCAGGACTCCTCTGAACACCACGCTGCTTTAGCACAGCCCTGCTTTCTAACGGGGTCCCCAGCAGCTCCCTCCTGCGCCCTGTTCAGTACCACAGGACAGCAGCTGGCACTGGGAGAACGCCAGGCATCTCTAGAAAGACACCAGCTGCTAATCCAGCCTGGAATCGTCCCCGCACCACTGCCCAACTCACCGTACAGCCCCATGTTCTTGGCGTAGGACTGCGACAGCACGATGTTGATGCCCTGCTCGATGAAATGCCGCACGGCCCAGGCGTCTCGGTTGATGTCTCCGCTGGCAAAGCCCTGGTAGGCCATGTCGAAGTACACCAGGAGGTTCCGTTTCTGCCAGAGAAGTGACAGTGTCACCGAGTGGCCGGCTGGTGCTTGCGAGGAGACCCCAGGCATGTGAAAGAGGGAACCCAGAGTTGTCGTTTTCCCAGGAAGCGCGCAGCGTCCCCAGGATGCCTCACTGCTCACCTTCACCATGGCTGCCATCTCCTTCCACTGCTCCTGCCGGGGATCCACTCCAGTGGGGTTGTGAGCACAGGCGTGTAAGAGGATGATGCTCTTCTCTGGGATTTTCTAAAGGTGATGGAACAGGGAATGAGGGATTGGCAACATCCGGGCACTCTCCTCGGGTGGTGAAATGAGGCTTGCCCTGGATGTGCCCTGCAGGGCTCCCAGCCTCCACTCAGCACCTCACCCATTCCCCACCTCACCTCCCTGCTTCCAGCTGTGAAAGGCAACTCACAGAAATGTCGTCCATGGCTCCAGTGAAGTCAAGGCTGCAGGTTTTGGGGTCGTAGTAGCGGTAAGCCTGGAGCTGCAAGCCCGCATCGCGGAAGATGGGCGTGTGATTGCCCCAGGAGGGTTTGGGTAGGTACACATCGCGGCTGGACTTGAAGAACCGTTGCTGAGCAAGAGAAAGAGAGAGCGTTCAACAGCCTGGATCCAGCTCCTGCCAAAAGATGTCTCTTCCTTCCCCAACCGGCCAGGGACTCACCAAAAAATTGGCTCCAATTCGCAGAGATCCAGTCCCAGAAATACCCTGCACGGTGACATACTGCGAGGAGAGGAATACGAACAGGAGTCTGAGCAGACTGAGGAGCCTGGGGCTAGCCAGCCAGCAGCTCAGGGGCACCAGCAGCCACGCCAGCCCCGCTTGGTGCCCACATGCTGCCCCCTGCTCCCCAGCCCGCTCCTTACCCGGCCGCTCTTGAAAGCCTCGCTGTTTTCGCCCAGCGCCAGCTCTGCCGATGCCCGGGTGAAATCCGCCAGCCCCCCGATGGGCAAGTACTCCTTGTCCATCTTCTTAGAGGCTATCATGGCCTCTGCCTGGAAAGGAGGACGCACGGTCAGCACGGAAAGCATCACCACGGAGAGGACGGAGGGCAGCTCACGGTCGCTTCTCTTCACATTTGCTCGCTCAGAAGCAGCAAAGGCCGACAGGAGCTTCCCCTCCCCTAGGGCCCATCCGAGCCAGAGGAGCAGCACATTTTTGGTGACACCCTGCTTTTACCATGGGACACGGTCCCCCGGCAGCCACCAGATCCCTCAGATGAGAGCACCACTTCCAGCCCCGTATGAGCTAGCGCTGCTGCACAAGGACACACATTACTTTGCCCACACCGGAACTGTCCTGCAGGATGGGGAGACTTGGCTGTTATGGAGGAGAAGAGGCTGTTTCTACACAGAGACACCCCAAACCAGGTAGGGCAGCAAGCCCTTTGTGGTGCCGTGTCATGCTGGGAAGGTTACTGAACTAGATAAGATTAAAAAATAAACAAATCCAGAAAACCCAGCCAATTTTGAAAGCAGCCTGAACTGCCAGCCAGCCTTTGGAGGTGGCTACCTCCAGCCTTGCTGATCTCTGCTCCTCTCCGGCAGAGCTGGCACCAGAACCAGTCCAAGTTTTTGTTTGACACAGCGTCAGAGAAAAACACAGCCACGTGGACAACTGGAGTGATCTGGGAACCCTGTTTGTGCTCTCAGAGTAGCGGGACGGACGCTGGCAGCATTCACACAGCACCAGAAGCTCCTCCCGACACCACTTGAGCTCCCTGGGCATGACCCAGCTGTGGTGCGGGCAAGAGACAGCTTCAAATCCCACACCAGCGGCCTATTTCTACCCTCAGAGCTCCTGAAGGCTCCATAATCCCCTCAAGGGCAGTGTCCGCATCCAGCTCCCGGGCTGGCGTTTTAGGCTGGCTTATGGAGAAGCTGGTACAAAGGCTCAGCACAATTTCTAAGGCTAATCCGGCGAGGGGACAGCGTCAGCTCTTTCCTCGGCCCAGAGAACATCGGTTTGCTGCAGGAACACCTTGAGCTGGGCTGTGCTGGGGGGCTCCTGGAAGTCAGCAATAAATCAGACAGCCCTGGAAGGGGCCGGGATGAATATTCCTGGTTTTACCCCTTGCCACGCAACCACCCCGTGCCCCAGAAGCGCTGGCACTGCCCGCAGAGCTACCTGCGCAGTGCCCGCTGCCCCGCGGCCCCCGGCTCACCTTGCGAACGCAGCTCAGCACGTAGGGCTTCCCGTTGTCGTCCCGGTACGCCCCCACGCCCAGGTTCATCTTCTTGGAGTTGGTGTCGCGCTTGAACGCTTCGGTCACCCCCAGGATAGGGTCGGGGGGACCCATCTCCACGTGGGACCACCATGAGCTGGAAGGGAAGGAGCAGCTCAGGGTGAGGCTGGAGGACAAGGCACAAACCCCCCGTGTCACCTCCAAGCACGGCAGGGACATTTTTAGGGGCCCAAGCAGAGCAGCACGAGTGATGTATTCGCATGGAGCACCTCAGTGAGCTTCTTCTGAGATCCCAGAGAGGCTCTCGTGCATGAAGCTAACCTGCTGCTCCCACAGCGCTGGCTTCCTAGCAGCTATTTCCCCTCCCGGCCCTACAAACCCCGCCTGGCTGTAACACGGGGGCTGTTCTGGCAATCAGGCAGGACGCCTTCTCCTCACTGCGATGAGCTCCTCGCAGCCAAGCACGAGCCCTCCCTGCGTCAGCTCCCGCTGCCGGGCGTCCCGAAGGCAGCGAGCTCCTCGGAACGCCAAGGCCAGGCTATAAAAAGCAACTCCTTGGGCCCAGCCTCCCCCCAGCCCGCTCAGGCTGCTGAAAGCAGCAAGCACAACTCACAGGTCCCCTCGTCTGGTTTAAAAACGGAAGTTTTTAGCCTCCCCAAACCCACGGCGGGGTAATTAGGACTCGTTAAGCACGGGATCAGCCTGGCAGGATGAGTCAGTGGTGCCAGGACGCACCCCTAGCGGGACACAGTGCATCCCTGCGTGGTTTACCTGGCCTGTGGTTATTTCGGCCCCGAGGGCTGCCCACCCAGAGGCTCCCGGTGTTCGAGGCGTTCAGGTCCTGCACACCTCAGCAGGTCACAGCTGCTGCAAGCAGCGCTGATCCTGAGGGCATTTCCCTAAGCCCCAGGGCTCCCGAGTTAAGCGCTTTTGTTCTGAGCCTTTCCATCAGCTTAGGGCCGCTTTAGGGCCTCTTTAGGGCCGATTTTCTCGTTCTCAGCCCAAGGGCTTTGGGGTGAAGGCAGCAGAAGGGCTCCTCTGCTGCTCCCAGGGAGCTGGCAGGAGGAAACAGCCCCCATGGGATGTCCAAACACACCCAGCAGGGATCCGCCAAAGCCTGCCCAAGGGGCTCGGGACCAGGGACTGACCAGGGACCTAAGCCCTCAGCCCCTACCGCAGCCCTCGTTACCACGTCGCGCCGTCCCTGCGCCGCATTCTAGTTTATTTCAGGCGATCCAAAGAGCACTGCTCTCAGATAAAGGTCAGAGTTATAAACTGCCCAACCTCCCTGCCCACGTCGCGGGGCTGGAGAGGCGTTTCGGTGCCGAGCCCTGAGCAAAAGGCAGCTCAAGCTGTGGTTTCTCTGCCGGAGGTTTGCTCGGGGCAAGCCAGGAAAAGTTTTTCCGTCCACTTTTGGGCAGGAGTGAGTCAGCGCCGGGGCGTGGAGCGGGGCTGTTATCCCGCAGCCTCCCTGCTCTCTGCCAGGCCCTCCTCCACGTGCGATGGGGGGACAGAAAGGGCAGAAAACACAGCAGAAACCCCAAAAAGGAGCCTGCTAACAGCATGTATGGAACCCAGCGGTTGTGTATTGGAGCTCCCAGCAAACTTTCCTCCGGGCAGGCACTCACGGCTCCGCTGAAGGTTTCCTTTGTTCCTTCCTTTATTCCCCACGCCGGGAGCTGCTTTCAGAGCCTCTGCCAAAGCCCTGCAGCGGCTCTGCAAGCCCCAGCAGAGCGCGAGGCCAAAGGCTCTGCGCCCGCGATGCCACAGCTACGGCAAATATTTACAGCAGGACGCTGACGGGCTGCTCCTGCCAGCCCCGAAAGCCCCGGGTGGCCGCGGGGAGCTGCCCCCTCGGTGGGCTCAGCCCCCTGAGCGCTGCCTCTGGGGCGTCCCCAGGTGATGCTCTGTGGGTCTGGCTGCACCCCATGACCCCACATCCATCCCTCTGCTGCCTCCAGAGAGGGGAGCCCGGCGCAGAACAGCTCCTGCGGGAACACCACGTGCCAGGCAGCAGCCCCCGACCCCATCCCAAGGTGCTTGGGGTCCCTGGGCCCCCTTACCCCTGCTGCACACCCCCAGCCCCATTTCTTGGTGCACAGGACCCCACCCCATTGCGTATGCTGTACCTGGGACCCCACTGCACGCCCCCAGCCCCGTGCCCTGGTGCAGAGGGACCCCCTGCCCCCTGCCCACCCTGGTGCCCAGACCTCCCCCACCCCATTGCGTGGCCCCAACCCCACATCTCACTGCACAGAGCCCCCCAG
>CM030759.1:14168458-14193219 GCA_018104995.1 Cairina moschata | reverse complement strand
CCGGGGGGGGCACCGGGTCCTTGGGCCCCCCGTGGGCGGTTTCCCCCTCGGCACGGTGCTGGGACACCCCCGGGGAAAGGGACCCCTAAGTGGGGGCTCGGTGGGGGGGGTCCCAAACCGAGGCTGGAGCCCGCAGCCCCCCCGGGGTGAAGCACGGAGCCCTCCCTGCCCCAAAAGTGGGGTGCTGGGGAAGGGGGGGCCCTTATGGGGTGCTGGAGCCCAAGGGTGCAGCCCCCGCCCCCCCCCGTAAGATGGAGGCGCAGGGAGGAGGCAGGGGAGGGTGCAAAGGGAAGGGGGCAAAGGGCAGGGTGACGAGGTGAGGATGAGGCTGGTACGGGAGGAAGGCACCCCAGGAGAGCGGCGGCAGGAAGGGGAACGCCCTGTGGGGTGGGGGAGCCCCCACCAAGCCCCTGTCCCCCCTCATCAGGCACCCCGGAGTCCCGCAGAGCCCCCCCAAACCCTCCAGGAGAGGCGGCGGAGTCAGAGCGGTTAAAAACCAGGCTTTTATTTTATTGCGTGCGCTGCTGGGGCACGGCGCGGAGCCGCGGCTCCTGCCAAAGGGGTTATGAAACGCAGCGAGGCCCGGAGCCGGGCCCTGCCTGCTGCTCCTCCCCGCCCCCGGGACAGCCGACATTGTACAAAACCCTATTTACAGAGAAAACAGGCAAAAACGGCGAGGTTAAACCCCCCTCGCCCTTCGGGAGGGAGCAGAGCGGCCACACACCCCCTGGGCAGCCGCCCACACCCCCGCGAACCCTGAGCCACGCCGCAGCTGCTCCCTTATCCAAAAATCAGGGAATTTGCACAAAAAGCTCCCGTCCTACAAGGGTGCAGCTGGAGGGGCAAGGGCACGACCTCCTAAGGGGGTGCGGGGCGTCCTTCCTGCAGCGCTTCCCCCAGAGGACAGCCGGAACACCAGGAGCCCTCGCAGGAGCAGGGGGGTGCACGGGGAGAGCTGGTGGCCGCTGCTCAGGGGGATCGTATAAGGTTGGAACATGAACCGAGGGGAAGGAAGCGCTGTTTTAAGAAGAAAACCAAAATGAAAACGACCCCACACACGTTCCTCCCTCCCCGCGTGCTCGGGGAAGCGCCCCCAGAGGGCGGCGAGCCCCGCTCCCACTCAGAAGGCGTAGCGTGTGCGGATGTCCTCCAGCTTCTTGGACACCTCCGGGGGCGTCCGGTCCAGCTCCTCAGCCACGTTCTTCTGCTTGTTGGGCTCCATGGAGTTGAACTGCTCGCACAGGTCCCCGTCGATCACGTTCTGGGGGGGCAAGAAGGAGGGAAGTGAAGCAAGAGGGTGCAAGGGCACCGAGCCCTGCCTGAGCGGGGAAAATGAGGGCAAAGGGCTCGTTCCTGGAGCTCCCTGGTCCCACAGCTCCTCAAACACTAAGTTTTGGTCGCCACCACACCAGCTCTGGTTCACAAACCTCCCCCTCAACAAGGAGAGGCCGGGATCTGCTGGTACGAGGTCCCCAAGCAGCCCCCAAAATGTGAGAACCGGCCCCACACCCAGACCCACCTTCACTGGGAAGTAGTAGGAGCGGAAACTGAGGTGGTCCCGCCCGCAGAGAGGGGGGTGCTCCGACCTCAAGTGCATCTCCACGTGCTGGAAGAAGTCGTGGTCCTGAGGAGAGAAGAGCACACAGATCATTGCACGCTTACGGCATGCACGAGCCAGGCACCACTGCTGCCACCAGGCTCGGCCCGGGCTGATGGTGGCCCAGCTCTGGTGGTCGGTGGCCTGGTTTTGGTGGTGGTCACCCCCTCGCACTGCTCCAGGAGGCCCCAAAAAAACGTGGCAGAGAATGCTGCCTCTGGGACGTGAAGCACCAGGGCTGGCAGGCTACACGGCCCCCTCAGACACAGGAGGGATTTCCAGGAGCAGTGGGACAAGAAAAGCTTTGAACTCTTGACGAGCCCATTGCAGCAGGAGCGGTTATCGAGCTGCTTCTCCTCCCCCTCGCATCTGAGCTGTCCTGCAGCCCCACAGAGCCCTGGAGGTAGCTCGGGGATGCAGTGCAAACTGCAGCATGATGACAGGGTCTGCTTACCTCATGGGAAGTGAAGGGGACTAAGATCCCAATCCCCCCCGACAGGGTGGTGTAGACGAGGGATTCAGAGCCCCCGGGGATCAGCGTGGTCTTCTGCAGCGAGAGCACCGTCTCTCCCACGTGGTAGTTCATGATCACTTCAGCCTGGAAGTCGAGCACAGCAGCACAGACGTTCAGGTCGTATGAAAGCAGCAAAAGGAGAGGAAAAAGAACAGATCCCACCACCCGTTAGCTCCGAGACTGCTTTACAAGCAGATGGCACAGCTCATCTACCTCCCAGCTAGGCAAAGGGATTTAACGAGGGTGAGGAGGAAAAGAAAACAAGTGTGCAGCTTCCACCCGATGGGCAGAGGCCGCATTTGGCTCCCAAGGATGCTGAAATCCCACCAGAGCAGCACAGAGGGTGTGGAGGAGCAGGACTGGCTCCGCAGCAAGCAGCACGTCCTCCTCCCACCAAGCCTTACCTTCTGCGACGCCCCGTTAAGGAGCCCCCGGTCCCACAGAGCTTTGTTGCCTGTGGGGTCCTCGTCTACCTCGTCGTTGGTGTTGGGAGGCAGCCTCACCTGTGTCAAAAGAGCAGGGAAGGGTCAGCAAGGTGCAGGGGAGCGCTGAGCTTTGGGAAAGCCTTCGGGGCTCTGAACGGGCCACTCGGGTGGGCTCTACATGAACAGCTTTATTAGAATATCTTTATAATAAAAGCTTTATTGTAAAATCATCAACTTGTCCCCTCCAGCAGGGGCTCCAGGGTTAAATGGCAACCGTGTTATTAACACTGATGGCCCAAAAATGTGGGCAAGACCTTGAGCAGGCTCTGCCTGGCACGTGCAGACCATGCCAGGAGGCAGGGTTGCTTTGAAGGCGGGTGCCCCCTAACGAGCCCAGCTCGGGGCAGGGACACCAAGAGCATTAATTTGTGTGTGGTGGCCAAATCCTGCGGGCGTAACGCCCGACACTCGCCGCACTCTGCGCTGCGAAGCGCCCGAGCATGCTTCAGGCAGAGATGAAAGCTTTGGCACAGGCTGCCTGCTCTCTCCTCCTCCCCGGCTGCAGGCCAGCCAAGCAGGGAAGTGGAGGCACTGACAACACCGGCTCTCGGAGGAAGTGAGAGAGGAAACCAGCGCTGGTGCTGAGGTCTGGGCAGGGAAAGTGAGAGCCAGCACCCTGACACGAGTGGCTGAGAAAGGGCCCACGAGGCCAGGTGTTGATTGAAGGCTTACGGCAATTTCTGGGGTAAAGATAAAGTCATCGGATGCTTCAGAAAGGCAGTGGGGTTTTGACCCGGTGGTTCTTTAGCTTGTTTGCTTTCGCTTAAACTGATAAACTGCAGCCGGACGCTGTGACGACAGCCGGCGCCCCATAAAAAACAAGGGAATGGCACAGGGCGTTGCCTCCAGCTGAGCACAGATTCTCATTCCTTTAAGACAAATCATGGGTGTTTTAAGGAAAAAGACATCCGCGGTCAGAAAGCCCCAACCTCTCCGAGGCACAACTCACCACGCAGATGTTGCCAAATTTGTCGGCTCCGGCTACGGTGTCGTAATCCAGGAGGGTGGCGGTGGTGACCCACCGCGGGTAGGTGTCGTCGGCAAAGATGATGAGCTGGTTCTCGTTCCTTTTGTAGCGCACCCAGATGAAGCTCTCCTGGACGTCCGACACGATCACTCTGTGCCCGATGGTCTGGATCCCGCAGATGTAGTTGGCGATGTGCTGCGGGGGGAGAAAGGACAACGGCTGAGTGCCTCCAGCAGGGAAGTATAACCCAGCCAGGTGCCATAACTCCATCTGAGAGCGCTTCCCTCTGTGATCCAGGGCTGGCCGCCCATTTCTCAGCATCTCCTGTCATATTTGGGTTACGCTGCAGCCCCAAGCTGAACACGCAGCCAACGCAGGGCCCTTGCAAGGGATCATTTTTCCCTTAGCGGGCTGTGAACGGATGCAAGAGCAGCAGCAGAGAAGCAGCGCCATCAGCAAACCAGACGTCAGCAGCAGGGCTTCCCCTCACTGCTGCAGCCCTGAAGGCCAGCTTCGATTTCTCATGCAAGTCATGCTCAGCAGAGAAGAAAAAACAAAAAAACAAAACAAAGGAAGAACAAACGTAACAAAAAGCCATTCCCCTCCAAGTTCCCAGCTTGCTGCGTTCGGCTGTTCAGCAGCCAGCACCTGGCACGGGTTCTGCAACCAGCATGAGAGGAGGAGGAGGATTTGGAGCAGGCAATTAACAGTGAGAAAACCACGCTCTGAAATTTTTCTTCAAGTCCCAGAGACACGGAACAAGAAGGCCCATTGATCACGGGCCTTTCAAAGTCCAAGAAATACTTTTAAGAGAAAAATCCCCTTTTCAGTGCTCCAGCCATTTGCTGAGGTGCTCGTCCACACCCTGCTTCTGTGCCCAGCCACGTAAGGAACTGCTCCCAGCAGCTCTCACGTTGCATCTGGATGAGACCTGTCGCATTTGCAGCTCCTGCACACGTCAGTGAACAGCATCGAGGCGGCATGGGCAGAGCTGCTGAGGCTGCCCTGGGTGGGCACAGAGGCCTGGGCACAGCTCTCAAGTCCCAGGGCACACCGGGGGCTGCAGCAGCAGCAGCTAAAGCCTTGCTTCACCCACAACGCAAGCAGCTGTGGTAAAGAACGAGAGCCAGTACCTTGTTCTCACACTTCCGAAGCAGCTTCTTCTTGCCCAGGTCGTACACACGCAGCAGCTTCCCAACCCCGATCAGGACTCGTCCTTGGAAGGGGGCGATGGCTGCGGGAACCTCCTCCACGGGGGTCTAGAGAGGAAGAAGAGGAAGGCTGTGAGATCCCCACCGGCAGAGCTGAGCTTATGCAGAGCCTCAGGAGGCTCAGAGGCTCGCCAGCCTGCAGCAAGGCTTTCAGCAGGCCATCATCCTTTTAGACAGAGCACCCTCCCAGCGCCAGCACAGCCACATGGGCGCTAACGCAGCTCTGGGCACGGATGGAGCCCAGCCGAGGGCAGGCGGCACAGAAGACAAAGGTCCTGCTGCCTCTGCTCCTCGTGTTGCTTTTATCCTCACCAGAAAGATTTGATGCTTTGCCTAAAACCACCCAGAGGGAGCTTCCAGTCAGCGTTCCTAGCTCGGCTGCCTTGGCTACGAGAAGTTGTTTCACACCATCAGCTCCAAAGGGGGTGCCTGGTGGCACCAGAGGGCTGTGCTCCAGAACAGAGCCACCCATGCCACCAGGACCAGAGACGTGTAGGAAGCCCCCAGTTTCCCCTCCCACGTGTTCAAACCCTGACGTGCTGGAAGCCCTTGGAAGAACACAATTGGGTTTCAATACAGAAACCCTTGCTAAATCCCACGAGCCCTGCCAGCCAAGCTGTCCCCTGGGCAACCAGTGCGTCCTACACGCAGCCAGGAGGCACGGCGACAGCTTCGCGTGGCCAGCGCCGGGCCGAGCGCCTCGGCGCCAGGGCTCAAGCAGCCGAGTGTGAGCTCATTTCGTAAACAAGCGCCAGGAACAGCTCCCTGAGCTCGTGCTGAGGCACAAACAGAGCCGCTTCTCTCCCCTGCTCGGCGGGGGCAAGGAAAAAAACACTCCTTTCCCATCTGCCAATTAGATAAGGCAGCTAAAGGCGATGGTCTGGGACTCCCAGGAGGTCTGCGTTGCGTCCTCAGCTCTGCAGAAGACGCCCTGTGTGATTTTTGGGGGAGGCGGCTTGTTTTCTCAGAGGCTGTTTCCAGCCCAACACCCACGTGGTGATCCGAGGCAGCGCTCAGGGCACCCAGCAGCTGCTCCCCCCCTCACCTTGTGCAGGAACTCCAGCTTCTCGCCGCCGTTCACCAGCTTGTAGGTGTAGACGAAGCCCCCGGCAACCGAGCGCGGGTTCAGGATCAGGTCCTTGGCCACCCCCACCAGCACGTACCAGTCCTCGCCCGTGTTGGAGAAGCGGCAGACGGCCACGCTGGGGGGGTGACGAGACACCGGGGGTCAGCGCCACTGCGACACAAACCCACCCGCAGCACAGCTCGTGCCTGCCCGGGCCAGCCCAGCCCTCCCACCTCGAGGTTTCACTTCCAGAGGTCAGTTTTCCTCCCTGCAGTCGTGCCTAGAGCAGATTCCTTCACTCCCCCATAAAAAAAGATGCGCTGCAGCTGTCTCACAAGCCCAAAGCACTGCTTTTATGTTCTCGCAGCCTTTAGCCATATGCAAAGCCCCACTCCAAGCTCTTTTCCAAAGACTGTGCCAATTTGGACCCTGCGTGGAAGCTTCCTCCCCTTCCACTGTTATTTCCTGCCTGGTGCCTAGCTCAGCCAACTGGGAATTCTGGACAAACAGGACAGAGCTTCTGAGCTAGCACGACCCAACCCCACTCCACCTGCTGAGGCTCTGTGCTGCCTTCCCCGCATCCCTCCGACACTTCCCTTCCCGTCTCCTCTCGCTTATCTGCACGAGAAGGGGAAGCAAGCGAGCGCAGGACGTTCTCGTGTTCCCTCCTCTCTTATCTCTCACTCCCATCCCCGTGTTGTTCTTTAAGCACCGGGGCCCAGTGAATGAATTTGGAGAGCCGCACCAGCTCCCGGGGTCATGTGCAGACAGAGCAGGGTGGGATTGGAAGGAAAGGCAAGACAAAAGCTCTGAGCACGTGGCAATCCCTTCTGGGATTTCACCCGGCCTCCTGATAACGTGCTGCGCCTGGGCTTCACCTCGCAGTACCAACAGTTGAGGAAAATGATGAAAAAAATGAATGGCCCATGTAAGACTCAGCAGCAGCAGGGATTTTTGCTGCGCCCGGCGCTGCTTCTTACCTGAAGGCGGCTTCGTTCTGCTCGAGCTGGACCAGATCCAAGGTGTTTCCCTGGATGGGGTTCATCACCCTGATAACGGAGGCCCACTGCCCGTTCCCTGCCTTGGGAGCGCCGAAGATGGACTCGGGCAGGTTCTCGTTCAGGAAGGCTGCGGCCATCTCCGCGGCCAGCTCCCGCTCGTCTTCGCCCGCAGCTTCCACCATTTCCTAGGGCAGGTTAAAGGAAGGGGAAGAAACAGCTCAGAGCCTTTCCTCGCAGACCTGGGAAGACTTAAAAGCCTTTGAATTGTGAAGCTTCCACGTGTCCCGAGCTCGTTCCCCCAGCAGGTCTCAGAGCACACTGTCAGCTCTTCCCGGCCCGAGGGGCGGCTGTCTGGGGAGCCGTTTCTCCAGAGCAATGGCTCTGGATACAACATTGAGCAAACTGAAGATGAAAACCCACTGAAACCCAAACATCCTCGCCGAGAACCCAGGCAACGGCGTTACGCAAGCAGGACTGTCCTGGGAAGGGGTTTTTAGGGCTTGTCATAACAGCACGCAAGGAGAGGAGCGCTGGGGAGCACTGCATCCTGCTGACATTCACATTTTGAGGCTGATTTCCACTCCCTTCAGCCCCTGTGCCCGTGCACAGCACAGAAAGGATTGGGCAGCAGCAGCTGGGTCTGCTGAGAGGTGAGGGTTTCAGCAGAAGTTGTCCCCAGGGAAGGGATGTGCGTGCCACCTGTCCCCCAGCCCGCCTACCTCGGCCATCTGCTGCTTCCTCTGCGCCTTGGTGGCCTCGGTGTACGCGTTGTGGTCCGTCTCGATGATGATCAGGTTGTTGCTCTCGGGGTGAATGACGAATTTGCGGGGTGTGTACTGCAAGGGGAAGGCCACCTGGTTGAAGACTGCCCCCAGCTTCTCCAGCGCCAAAATCCTGGGGGACAAAGACGTGAGAAGAGGTCAACACAGTCCAGTGGCGACTGTCCCGTGGGAGGAGGGGCATTCAACGCTCCTCAGAGATGCTCTAGTTACAACGGTATGAAAAACGCCAAAGCCTGGCCAGCCAGCCTTTCTTCTGCCCCTCGCCAGCTGAAATGCCAGTTCTTCTGGCACTTTGTGACTGAAAACCACAAGTCTCTCCAGAAAGAATGGCTCCTTTAAAAGCAGTGAATGCTGCAATAGCTCAGCGAGGACAGATATGAAGAAAGTGCCTGTTCAAGTGCATGAGGCAGAGCTCCCGAATTTGTGCTCCCTTGTTACTTTCAGATCAATGCAATCCCTAATTTAAAAACACAACAAACCCAGGCCTGTCATGCCTCCGCCTGCTCAGATGACGTGCCCTGATTTCTGCAAAGCAGCCAGCTCGGGTCACAAACCTGGCGGTCCTAAGGCACAACAGGCTCTCGGTTATCAATGCCTTCCCCCGGTAAGGAGCAGCAAACTTAAGGATTACCCAAATCATATTTCATTACTTCAAAAAGCTACAAGGCACAAACTGGAGAAGCACACCGCACCCTGTTTCTTTTTGACATAAGCACCCTTCTGCTCTGTTTGCTTTCGGAAACACAGACAAGTGTTTCTACCAAATCATGACCCATAATCAAGTAACCTTGAAAAAATGACTTAAGGTGAGTCACTTTACCCCTTTCCTTCTGAAGGCCCTCGTGGCTTCCCCTCAGTTCTTACCTCAGCGTGTTTGTGGAGATGGCCACAATGCCCTCGGGGCACTGCTCAGAGGCAAAACCGGAGGCGAACTCCAGGGTCTCGTAGGACAGGGGAGTCAGGTGGAAACGGGACTGGTAGGAGTAGCTGAGCCAGGAGCGGCTCGACATGGCCAGCACCTGAAGAGACAGAAAGCAGCAAGTTGGGCACACCTGGGGACGGAGGCGAGCTCATTGTATGCAACGGGAGGGGTGAAGGTGAATGAACAGCGCAGCAACGGACCCTCACTGCTGGAAAAATAGATTAAATTCCTGTGTGTGGGCTCAGCCCAGCTCAGAGCAAACCTTCAGAAACACTGCTTGCTTTCAAGAGACAGTTCAGTCTGGGAATCGTGTATGACACCAAGAGGAGCTGTCAAGGCAATGGACGCTCAAACTGAGGTACAATAAATAGAATTTTATCTGTAAAATCCACGATCAACTAATACTTTCATGTCTTTAAAAAAACAGAATGTTCTAATGGGAACAGGTCTTACAAAAGAACTACATCTGTAGCTCCGTCACCCTTCAAGCGCTGTAGCTCTGCTTTGGAATCTAAGTGACAGTTACTTAAAAATAAATAAATAAATAAATAAAAGTAGCCCATTCCCAATCAATTAAGCTAAGGGAAACAAAGGAAGCAGACGGACTTGTAACTCCTCCGCTTCCCACATCTGGCTAACCAACAGCAGCCCAACTTTCTTTTCTGCCTGACCAGCAAGAGCTGGAGTTGCCCTGAGGCTGCTCTAAGCCACACACCAGCTGTCCCCGAGCGTGGTTTTTCCTCCCCAGGCTATCAGATGAGAAACCAAGACTGGTGTGGATGTCGAAAGTGCTTGGTTGCTTGACATGCTCTCCCAGTTACAGCTGGGAGGCCGGCAGGAGCGAGTCAGACCCACCCCACGCACCACAACATGACAGCAGAGCTCGGATCCCCAGCTGCAGCCCCCTGCGCATTTCTCAACCCCGAAGGTGTCGTCCAAAAATGAGTCAGGCAGGGGGTGGCAGATCTCTCCCCCGGTGTCACATCAGAAGGGCTAAAACAGCACTTCCGATGAAACAAGTTCTTCCCTGCGAGCCAAATCCTACAAGTATTTTCCTCGAGCCACGCATGTTTACATCCTAGCCCCTGGCTGTGCTGCTCGTGACTGGTGCAGGAGACAAACACGACCTGCATCCAGCAGCCCAGGAGCATGAGGCTCCCTGGGGCTGTCCACCGAGGCAGGCAGGACGAGCTTTTTCAGTGTCTCCATGCCAAGAAATCCGTGCAGGGCTTTCCAGGCAAGCTGCAAACACAGCCTGGGGGCTGGATGACTCCCGTTCAGGCAAGGCAGGGCAGCACTGTGCATTAATTCCCGAGGAGCGTGGGGAGTAGTGATAGGAACAAGGGTGCCTACGAGGCAGGCAGCTCCGTAACCAAGTGCTTCTGCTTCCCACCCTCACCCAGAGGGTCCCTGCCCACTGGGGAGGACAACGGGGAAGCTGTACAAGGGACTGGGGTCGCTCCCCTCGCCCCACTCACCGCCTCCTGGCCCTGCATCCGGACGCGGAAGAGCTTGACTGGCCGCGAGCCCAGGTACCTGGTCCTGGTATCGGAGAGATCTCCCGTCACAGGGTCCAGCACAGTTCGCAGCAGCACGCCGTTCTTGGCAGCAGGAAATCAGAGTCAGGCCACGATTACAGACACGGAACAACCAGCTACAGCCTCATATTGCTCAAGACAGCAGAGAATTTCTGAAGAACTAGGCGTTTGTTTTCCTAGCTTCTGATACAACCCCTCCTGTAACCACTCGCTACCTAAATTGGCTTTGTGTCACAAACCATAGCTGCTGTACACTCCCAAGAGGCAGAATGGAATTAATATTAAAAAAAAAAAAAAAAGCAAAAGCAAAGAAACATTGACCAGGAATTCAGGTTCATCACATAGCCATGAAAATCTTGAGGACTGACTCAGTTTCCTAATCCCTCTCAGTACAGAGCATTCACCCCCCAAAGCCCACGCTGCTTAAGTTTGCTTTCTGACATCACTCGAGGCTGCTCTGGTTATTTTTACCACATGTTGAATTGTCAAAACAACATTTTTTGGTCCAGGATCACAGAGCCAGTACTGGATGCAGCAAAAACTGTGCAGAAGCAGAGTTATTAGAGCAGAGCCTGCAATTGTGGGCAGTCACTTCCTTTGATATCCTGCCCTACAGGCAGTTTCTGGAGAAATGACCAACGTTTCACCCAGAAATTTGCAGAGCTTGCCCTCCTTGTGGAAGGGGAAGAGTACAACTTGTCCCACGCAAAGTCTGGGGCAATGTGCTGTCTCCTGCCTAGCCTCGGGTCTGGGAATGCAGGGGGAAACTTGCACTTGTGCCCTGCGAGCTCCCCACTCACCTGCAGGCCGATGTTGAGGTACAGGAAGCCGATGGAGCCCCGCTCGCCCAGCTCGTCCTGCTTCTCCGTGCCGCCCATCTCCACGATGCACAGCGACTCGGGCTGCGCGGGGAGGGCCTGCATGCTCAGCGGCTGCAAGCAGTCCTGCGGGAGGCAGAGGGAAAAAAAAGAAAAGGAAAAGAAGTCACAACAGACACAGGGCTGACGGATTGTGGCAAGCAAGGAGTGGCAACAACCCTGCGGTCTGTGGATTTCGAGCTCTGAACACTCGTCTGTCACAGGCAGAGGAATGATGCTGCTGCTTTGCTGCTAAACCCACTTGCAGAATGGGTTTGCTTTTACCACAGATACAAACAGTGAGAAGAGAGGGGGAAAAAAAAAAAGCTCTTTTATCTTATCTAGTAAATGGCCAGGCCTGAGCAAGACCTGATAAAAGAAAGGAATCTGTTTCAGGCTGGGATCCAGGGCCACGTTTCCTCTCAGCTTGGCAGAGAAGCCAGGCCAGTTAAAATTATTCCTTCCTGACATCCCCGGGACACGGCACGGCTCCCGAGCTCCCTTCTGAACTCTCTGAGCCAAGAAGAGGCGAAGCCAGAGCCGCTACTCACCGAAGGGTCGAGGGAAATAATCCTGACGGTGTTGTCCACCAGCCCGACGGCGAGGAAGCGGGAGCGCTGCTCGCCGGGCGGAACGTTGGCCAGGCTCATGCACACCACGTCGGCCGACATCTCCTTCCGCTCCGTGTACTCGTTCAGCTGTCCTGACTGAGGCAGAGGAGCACAGGAGGCACAAAGTTTGTTAATTACCTGGGCAATGGGGCAGACCAGCACCAAAATATCCCTCTAAACCCTTCCCTCAATTGGTTTTAAATTTATTTTGAAGATCGTGCTTTGAATTATTATTATTAGTTAACGCCACACATACCGGGTCCATCTCGAAGTACACCAGCTCTCCTCCGGTCAGCGCTATCACCACCTGCCTCTGGTTCACAGCGCACTTGACGATGGTTTTCTTCCCAGGTGTCTTCCATTCGTTCACTCTTTTATCTGCTCGGATGTGCCGGATGCCATCCGGGTACACCTGAAGGACAAAAGGTCCCATTAATTCCTGGATTCCCAATTTTCACCTCAGCCATAATTCTGACACAAGCAAGCATCACCTCGGCAGCCCTGCCCTAGGTGCCCGAGGCTGGACTAGGACCACACCACTCACAGCTGGAAGCACTTTATCTCTGAACTACAGCAAAAAACCACTGAGCATGCACTGAGGGAGTTTAGGAGCATTTTCAGCTTGCCCAGTTTAACTAGCAGAATAAAAGAGAGAAGGCACAGAGGTGCCAGGAGCTGTCCTTTACCTGCACCAAAGCATCGTCCCCCAGCAGGGAGCAGGACAAGGTGGGCGTCGTACCCAGGAACCCCGAGTCAGTCACTTCTTCTACGGTCTCTCCGATGGACAGCACCAGCGTGGCATTTACGAAGGACACGATGATATAGGCGTCAAATTCATCTGAGCAAGGGAGACAGGAGGGGGGAAAAAAAGACTTGGTTAAATAAATGCAAGGCTTCCCATCCGAATGAACAGCCTGACGGATGTCTAGCAGTTACGCCTCAGCAGAGTTGCAGTGATAAATACATCTGCTGGCGGTGCTGTGCGAGTTCATCCCAGGGCACGCAGCGCAAAAGCCGTTCACCGCTGGGCTCTGAGGAACAGCAGACCGAGCAATGATCTCTACACAGAGTCAGTTTGTGATGAATTGACTCCTTTGCTTGCATTCTGGCAAGCTACCCTACTGCTTTCCGAGGAAGGCACAGGGCCTGCAGTTTTTAAGACCCCTGCCCCACCTCTCGTGAGGAGCTGAACTCAGATTTAACGCCCAGTGAGGCCCAACTCCAACAGCCTGAGCCAGGGAAGCTGTCTGCAGAAACCACCCCATGGATGCTGTGAACAGGAGTTTGCAAACCCCACCTCCACCCAGTGTCCCCGCGATAACAGGCTGCAAACATTTAGGGTACGGGACAGCAGGTGAGCTCGGGGCTGGCCTGCTCCACCCGCACCCAGCAGCTCAGCTGCCTTACGCTCCCGCTGCCGCCTGGGATGAGAAATTTCCACCTTTAACACAGAGCAAGAGGTGACCTTTATTCCTGCTGCTGCTGGTGACAGCACGGCAGCCATCACCTCCTGCTCTGGCTTCTCCCAGAGGGAAGAGCCTGGGAGAGTCCAGCAGCTTGGACAGGGAGAAGCTGTGCTAACAAAAACAGCCTGAACGGCTCACACGGAAATAGGGAAACTTCGTGGGAAACGGGGCAGGGGCAGCGTGCAGACGGAAAGCCCCAGCCTGCTGCTGCACGTCTGCGTTCTGCAGCCAGACAGGCAGTGAAGAGGGGAGGGGAGAGCCTCGTTAAAACAGAGGAATGAATGTAGCAGCAGCAACGAAGCCGGCTGGGAAACGGAGCCAGGAGCCTCAGCGGAGGAGTGAGATTGCCTCAGAGGAGCTTCTGGTGCTGTTGTCATGCACGTGCTGTTTCTTCAAGAGGAGAAATCCCTTTAACCCACTGCACCCGATTCCACCCCAAGCTCAGGCACTGCAGCACACGAATTAGCAGGTGAGGGGTATGAGAGCTGTCCCGGCTGTGCCCCCGAGCAGTTTCACCCGTTGGAAAACCCGGTGAAAGCAGTTTCACCCGTGGGAGACACAGAGAAGCAACCCACGCGTCTCGAGGCACGGAAAGAGAACAGAGCACTCCCACCAGGACGAGGACGGGCTGCCAGCAGGTAACACGCGGCCTCGTTCGGCTGCCTTTAAGCTGGTAACCGAAGCAAAGGTTCCAGGAACACAGCTTTTCCCTACCCACCCTGCTTAGAGGAAGGTGTTGCCAAATCTGCTGTGTCACGTCTGCAACCCGGTTCTGACACGCAGCTGAAAACATGCAAGTGAAGAAAACATCATTTTTAATCTGAACATCTGGCGTGCAGGCACCGATGGAGACCGAGGAGCTCAGTGCAGCTGAGGCAGCCCCAGCACTGCCCCGTGGCACGGCTCCAGCACTGCCCCCTCAGCGGTCACGGCCAGGACCTGCAGCGCGCCCCCAGGCCCCGAGGGAAGCAAATCCACACGGGGAAGTCAGGAAAACAAGAACGGAGCCTGCACAGAGAAACAGATCCCAACAGGATTCCTCTGCCGCTCCCAGGGGGCGGCAGGGGTCCGGTGAGCCGTGCGCTGCCACACACCGTTTGCTTTCTGCTCTAAACCGCGGCTTCTCCTAAAATTTGCACGCGTTGGTGAACACCAGAAGCCTGCAAGAATTCCTCGACTGCTTTAACTAGGGATTCTAGCAGTTCACTGCCCTTTAATTCATAAATATCCTGTAGACAGGATGTTCTAAAAATTCCATTGCAAAGAGCGTCGCTGCTTTCCAAACTTCTTGAGAGCTGCTCCTTCCCCCGGGGCCGTCACTCTCATGACAAACCTCCATGTTCCAGCTGGAGGCTCACCCACGTGGGCTGCAGCAGGATGAAGAAAGCCAAACAGATTCCCTTCGTCCTACTCCAAACAAAACTCGTTCCTGCCTCTCAAGGCTTCTAGCTCTTTCTTTGCCACTGCTTTAGCTACACCAGCATGCGCCGTTCCTCCTGCGTCAGTAACGGTGACAAGTGCACTTCTGCTCCAAGCCCACAAGCCTCGCTTCCTGCCTCTCTGCTGAGGCTTTGGGAATAAAAGCTTGGGTTGACCGGGCTGCAGTCAGCGAGTAGGACGCGTTCACCCAGCCTCAAACGATACCCTTTTGCTTCAGAGAACTGCCTAGCTGAAATTCTGAAGGCTAAATCCCCGGGGCACACTGAGAAGTATTCTCAGCTGAGGAACAGAGCTTTCTGTTTGACAAGATACACTCCAAGCACAGCACCGGGCTGCCCGGACTCAGGCAGACAGGCGTTACTCTGTGTGCACCATGAGGGGTGATTAGCGCTGCCCTAATTGCTCCAGTTCACCTCTTTCAGCCAGAAAATGACCTTCCAGTGCCCGAGGAGCCACAGCTGGACTCGTTCTCCTGTGCCCTCAGCACACGTGTCCTGCAGCCCCGTGCACGCCACGAGCAGCTAGGAAAACATCACGCTTCTGTCCAGGAACACCGTGCCTCTGCCCTTTCCGGGACTTGCCGGGAACTCAGTTGGGTTCAGCCCCTGATGTTCCATCACCGTGAGCCAGCCCACGCCCGACACGGGCTTTCCACGTCCTGCGGCGTTTGGGTTTGCGCAAACCCAGCAGCTCAGTGGGCAGGGACGAGCAGCGAGGAGCTTTAGGGTTACTCTCCCTTGGCAGACCCAGGGGGATGCCAGCACATCTCCCTGGGCTCCTGTTTGCTCCTGCAGCACTGACTCACTGCACAGAGCTGCGCGTGCGGGAGCTGCCAGCTGCCTCCACGGCCCAGCCTCGAGCTCTCAGCCCTCGATACCCGGCAGCAAATACCCCAGGGTTTGGTGCCAAGCCCTCTGCTCCTGCCAGGACCACGCCAGCAACACCTATGGGTGCCTCAGGAATTATTGGTTATTTTCTCTGAGGGGAGAAACAACTAAGAAACTCGGGAGCTGAGAACACCTCTCGAATGCACACCTGATTTTAGGCAGAGACACAATTATTCTGTCCCCCAACGACCCTGAGAAGGAACAGGAGATGCCTTCTCCTCCTCAGCTACGGAAGCCCAAAGGCGCCCATCTCCAGCTACACGACAGCCTCCAGAGCTCATGCACTGAAAAGCTCAGCGGAAAGGGAGCCCCGGGACTTTGGGGTCGTGCGTGGTTAACCTGTGGGACCGCTCAGGAGCCCCTAGCAGTAGGTACACACCTGTGGTGATCAGCACCTCCACCACCAGCCACCTGTGGAAGAAAAAAAGAGGCTTGGTATTGGTAGTGTGCATCACCACGTACCAGCCAGGGTTAGTAGTGCTCCGCAAGCTGCCAGCCCGCACGGGTCTCTGAGGCCCTGCAGCACGCGCTCGCCGCGGCACCGAGGCAGCGCCAGGCAGCCTGACTGCAAACTGAGCAGAGTTCTGAGATCAGGCGGGTGTCTGAAAGGGCTCTGCAGTCTGATTAAAACCCACAGAAATTGTATGAATTCAAAGAGCTGTGGCGTGGTGATTGCTTTTACAGAGAAGCGAACTATTTAAAAAGCGGCAGGGCTCCCAGCAGCTCCCAGCATTTCTGGAGTCATGGAGAAGATCTTTATGCTGAAACTCAGAAAATCTGGTAAGAGGAAAAAGAGGCAGCAGCAAGACCAGGCTGCTTTATGTAGGTTAGCGATGATCCTCCATCCCCTGGAAGTCAAAGTGTTCCTCTGGAACCCCACCAGGAAAGGTTTTAAAGCTGTAAGGTCATGTCAGAAGTCCCGATCCCTCCAAGGCAAAAGACGTTACCAGCTCCTACTCTGGAGGGCAGGAGCACAAGCAAACCGGAACGCCTCTTTTAAAGTAAATCACATGGTCTCGATACAAACTGTGGAAATATTTTCCTTCTGAGCCCTTTCATTTCTGGGAAATGCGCAGGCACTTCCCGCACAGGGTTCCTTCCATGCTGCTCGGGCAGTGCACGAGTCTCAGAACACAAATGGAGAAACTGAAGACAGGTCTCAGGTGCCAAGGAAAATCCCACAGCAACGCCTGCCACCCCCACAGGCTCCCTGGAAGACACGCTACCCCGAAACTGCTTAAAACCGAGATACCAGCACAGGAGGATGGGGTCTCTGCTGCTGCCATTTCTACACCCAGAGCATAAAACCACAGCGAGTCTCTGCGAGACATGCACTGCCTCCCAACAGCCACAGAGACGCACCAGCGCCCTGACTGGTTTCATTCCAGGCGTGCTTGGTATTTGAGGACCTCTGTTCTCACCCCCAAGAGAGGCAGGATGAGGGCTGACATTTCCTCCTATACTTTCGCAAGGCAAATCCAGCATTTTGGAGCAGGTTAAAAAAATACGAGCAAACCCACAAGCTCATACAATTTGACAATTTCAACGACTGGACTTCCTGGAACGCGCAGCACCCTCCATCCCACTGGGGTTTTGAATAGGCAGTGCGTCCTAGCCCAAACAGGCTGTTTTCTTCACAGACAGCCAAGGAGGGAAGTAATAAAATACAGATACTGCCACCGATTTATCTGCTTTGTTCCGTAATTCACATCCTGCTGCCTCGCAAAGAGCTGATTCCTGCAGTTGTCAACACCTCTGGAGAACAGCGAGCGCGCTCCAGCACACAGCAGCGCCGCTGCCTGCTGATGGCAGAGCAAGAACCCGTGGAAAGGGCGAGAAGAATTGTGGAGACGCAGCACAGCGAGCGCTGGGGGCAGCTGTTTCTTTGTCAGAGGGAAGCGTGACAGTCCTAGGGGGGCTTCCACGCACAGACAGGTGTTTCGATTCGAATCGAGTTTCAGGGACAGCACACAGCCACCGTGCTGCACCCTTCCTACCTCCTCGGACAAGAGACCCCCCCAAAAACCAGCAGAAGGACCCCAAAGCATGTCATCATCTCCCCAAGGTGATTTACGAGAACGCCACCTACCTTCAACGTGCCTCCTCACAGTCCACACAGCGTTGGGGTTACCGGGCAACTCCGAGACGGCCATTTCGGACACCTAGGAGGAAACGAGGACCAGGTTCTTTCGATAACAGATGTTCGGACTTACTGGGGGATTACTTACTGTAACAATCAGCCTTTTTAAGCTTTCCCACAACCGGGAAGGAAAACTATCCGATTCCCAGCTCTGATGCTCCCCCCATGCCAGATGTGCAAGGGGGCAGAGCGCCGAGCAGCGCTGTCGCAACGCGAGGGCTCCAGCTCACCAGCTTTTACACGGGGTCAGCCACCCCCAGCGCCGAGAGCAGCAGCAGCTGGCAGGGACGCTGCCAAAGCTCCAGCTCCAGACACTCACATGTTAGGGGAGACAAAACGCAGGCAGTGTGCGGTCAGAACAAAAAGCCTTTGAGGCTGTGAGGGCAACCAGCACAGCCCTTCTACTTCCGAGGCACAAGCCTCGAGTTTTACTCTGCCTCCAGGCTACAGAAGGTGAATCCCCTCCTCACAGGACCCTGAGATCATCTCCCACTGCCTCCCGCTGTGTTTCCGAGGAGCTGCAGTCTCACCTCAAGCCCGTGCCTCAGAACCCTCAGAGACGAGCGGGGCCCCCGGCCACAGGCCACGTACAGCTGGGGGGTGTCCTCGTTGGCCAGATCCGCGATCTGCGGGGAGGAACGGTGTCAAATCATCCGCAGGAAGAGGAAATAAAAGCGAGCTCTGTGCGCCGTGCTGCTGCTTTAATGCTTTCTTCAGCCACTAAAACCAGTGAAAACGTCACAGGGTGTGCCATCTGTTGCCCTCAAATGATGGCAAATTTTATCCAAACCCTCTGCAGAGGGGATGAGAGCTGGTTTAACGGTCAACAGAGGACCAGCACGGGACTGCTGGCCCACCCCGTACGTCCTGAAGTGAATTTATCACCACAGGAATCAAAAGCTGCCAGACCAGGTACCAGTCGCAAGCAGCTGGCTGAGGATTTTGCAGGCCTGCTTTTCTATCTGCATTTAGTGTGGCAGAGAACTTCTGGGAAGCTAGGATTAATGTAGCTCTGGTGACTGTGGTTACATGCAAACACTCTGCAGAAAAGCAGAGGGAGGAGTTGCAGAGGCATGATGTTTTTCCAAGTGAGAAAGATTTGAGTGGGAGGGAGCTTGCTGATGGCAACGCACCTGACAACACAGAATAGGAGACAAACTGTCCAACTCATCCACCAGCACCAGGTTCTTGAGGGGCCGTGGCTGGAAGAAGAACGTATCTCCTTCCTCAAGGGGCATGGCAGAAGAGAACTCGGGCTCCTCGTCGTCGTCGCCCAGGTGAGCTATCTGGTACAGGTAGCTGAGACAGAGAGCAAGAGCACGCTGAGCACAAAGCACGGGCTGCTCCAAGACAGGCACAGCCAAATACCAGGCAGCGGGGTGGAGGAAATCCTCCCCTGTCCTACGCAGCCATTAAAACTTAGCCTTAGGGATCGTTTCCTTGGTGACAAGAACACGTTACAAGGGGATCTGATGGCTGCTGAATGAATAAATTAAATCCAGGTCTTTTTATCAGCAGCTGTCCCTGGAAAAGTATAGCAGAGTTTCGGTGTTTTACCTTGAGCCTCGGAGATGCTCGTGGTAGAGCCAGAGCACTGGCGGCTGAGGCCACAAACAGGGCCAACAGCTAAGACTGCAGCTCTGCAGTTCCCCGTTTTATTGGAGTACTCTCACCTCGTTACTTCTAACCTCGCTCTCTATTCCATTTTATGGGTCTAAATAACACAACCATCAAGTTAAACTTCAGAGGAAAAAAACGAATCCAGAAGGCCAGCAATTCAACTGCTGTTTTTAATATGTGCAAACAAACATGGCTTCCTCAAAAGCTTGCTTTCTAAAACCAAATTCAGCCGCTCTGGTGAACCAGAGGGAGCTCCCCCGCGTGGCTGGCTCTGCAGATGCAGTCAGAAGAGCACAAACCTCCATTTCTGTGAGCACACTGCTGTAAAGCCACCTCCAAAGTCTTTCTCCAATCTCCGAACTATTCTTGACCCCACAAATACAAGAGGAAGCCCTCAGGAATGATTGCATTAAGAAGCAGGCCACACAGTTACTCAAAAAACCCTACCTACTCCCAAGTACACCGTAGGGTTTTGAGAGACTGTACTACACGTGCAAGTTCAGTGAAAATCAACCAAATTAACCAAAAGATAATTCCTTCATCAGGATACGACTGATCCTACATGAACCCTAAGTGCTCAGTTCTTCCAAAACCTGTTGCAGCAACATGTTATCTTCTGTCCTCTGCCCTCCAGTATTTAATCTGGATTGAACAACAAGAAAATTCCCCGTTCAGTCATAGCCTAACCCAATTGTTCTGCTCAAGTCATGTGAACAAAGCATTAATCCACTCATTAAAACAGAGTTTGTCTTTTTATGTTCAGCAAGGGCAAGGGTCGGCTTGCAGTCCTGAACAGAAACAGGCTGTTTCAGGGGAAAAATGCTGATGTGAAATTGTTTACTCACTGGTTTCCAAATTCAGAAGCCACAAAGAGAAAGCCGGTCTTCAGCACGCACATGGCAGCAGCCACAGGAACGGTGTCGAAGTACTTCAGTCGAATCTCTGTCACCTGAAAGCAGACGGAGACGTGACTGTGCTTGCAGAGCACTAAAGCCGCACATATCCCTCGAGAAGAAAGCCAGGCCTTCTGCTTCATCCTGAGGCTTCCTAGCTTTTGAAACACTGAGTCGTTTTAGAAAAAAATGAAAGGCAGATGTGGACGTTAACTGCCTAAAAGGAAGAGGGAACTGGCTCTGTTTGCACATCACTGCACAGCAGCCGTCCTCCCCAAGCGCACAACTGTCCTGAGCAAATGTCTGTATCTGGCACGATCGCAGCATCCCTTGGTAAAGCATTCCAGAACAATCTCGAGCCACTTAGAGATGCTGCACACTCACTATCTGTGCTCAATTTGATGTGTTTGGATGTAGGTGGAACTAAGATTTGACATATCCTCAGAAAAAAACAAGCACCAAGCACGTGATTCAGTGCAGCAGAGATCTCTTCACCGAGAAGCACCAGGGCAGGCAGCAGCAAGCCACCTCCATTCAGGTTTATCTCAGCTCACAGACCAGCAGCACCAGGGTGGCTATCTCAAACAGCAATGAGATCAACTGCAGCGTATGAACAGCTCTGTAAACCTTGTGCTGCCTCTGTATGAGCAGGGAGCCGTTGTGGCCATGGGTGCAGCTGTTACAAAGCACACAGACCACACGCCACCAGAGCTAAACCCAAACTATGAAGCATTTGTCTGTTTAGAGAGTCAGGCAGAACAAAGAACCGAGGACTCTTTCGCAACGAGTTCTTTGTGTTGTTCTGCCACGGTGCTCACCATGTCTTCGTCGGTCTCCAGAGTGATTTTGAAGATGTCTCCCTGCTCTGTCTGGGCCAGGAAGAAGAACATGGACTTGGTCTTGTGTGTGGCGGAGCAGACGAAAATCATACCCCTCTCCGGGTCGTCCAAGTCGTTCTGCCAAGAGAGCACGCAGGAGTCACTGGTGGAAGACTGAGAGCAATCACAGCCACTGCCTGCAGCGCTCCCACCTCGTGGGTGCCCAACAACTGACCGCACAGGGACAGGCTTTCAGCACAAAGCCCACACCCCGGCACATCCAGTACACCCTCCCCTGCAGGAAATATATCCCTCAGGCAATCTGCCTCAGCGTTCCCTCTCCTGCCCCTTTCGCCCTCCTCCTGGAGGGCCCTCACATGTCAGAGCCCAGGGCTGCATCCCGCGAGCAGCACCGAGCTTTGGCAGGTGCTCAGAGCTCTGCCAGAACCTGCAGCAGCAGAGGAGGAGGAGGAGGAGGGAGCAGCCGAAGATACGACAGAGCTGCTGCCGAATTCACCCACACCCACGACAGCAAGCGTGCCTCGCCGTCTGCAGTCATCCTCTCCCGCTGCCAGCGCTGCCTGATCAGAGCCTTTGTGGTGTCTGCAGCACGAGTCTCAGAGAAGAGACATGAATCCAACTCATCCCTTCAGGCTGCGCACACCCCCGCGTCCCCACGTGCAAGGGAGACAACAAACTGCCAGACCGGCACCCTCCCTCCTCGCTCAAAATCCTCCCGACGCAGGCAGACACCCAGCACACGTTCAGCACCCACAAGGATGGTCTCGCAAAAAGGGGAAGGGAAGAATCCCGGAGCTCTCACCCGTCTCCTGGGAATAGGGCATCTGATGTCAGGCTGGTCACCGAAGTTTTTGTACGTGATGTAGTTCTCTGAACAGATCAGCACCCCGCTGGGGCCGTCAGAGCCACCAGGAACTGAAACACAACAAAAATAGTTACTCTGAAGAGTTCCTGCCACAGGTCTGACTTATTGCTTGTAATTATTTTAGTTTTCTTTAGGATAGCACAGGTCCTGTTGCTCTGCATCACCCTAACCATGAGTCTGTTTTGACTGAGGAGAAAGAGACCCTAAACCAAGGGCTTGGAAGGAGAAAAAGATGCGATTTCAGACAAATTGTCTGCTTTACCCTTCACATCTCACTGTCCAGAAAGCCACGCCACGCCCCAAATACCAGCAGCCCATCAGTTTCCACTTGGGAACCTGCCTCCCACACAATTCACACCGGTGGCTCAGACCAAACAACCCCCAGGACCTAAAGCAGCCCGGCGGCCGGTACCTGTTATAAGGAAGTTGCCGTGCTCTTCCAGGGGCTCGCTGTATTTCCTCACAACGTGGTTCAAACCCAGGTCCAGCTCGTAGAACGTCAACGTCTGCTGCGTGTTGGCTGCTGCTTCCCCTGTGGGATCATTGTCTGCTTCCTGAAACAAACCACAGATTTTAAAATTTCAGATTTTAAATACTTTCAAGCCACTGATGGCAGAATGCTTTTGGTGGAACCATTCCAAAGTGCTCAAGTCCCCAAAAAATCTACAAAAAAGGCTCAGAGAAAGCGAACGTGCACATTTGCAGCTTAACAGCAAGACCCTGAGCAGAAGCACCGAGGTGGAACAGAATCCCAGTTCTGACTGGAGGCACGACCAGAAGCAGGTGAGCTTGAGACAGAAGTTCCCTGGGACAGCAAAGGCAGGCAGCGCTCCCTGCCTTCACGGGCAGGAGAAAGGGTGGAAGAGAAATAAAGCAGAAGGGACAGCAAAGGGCAGCTAGGTTCTTCTCACCTCGTAATCCATCTCCAGGCAGGCAAACATCGGGTTCTCAAACCCCACGTCGACTCCCACCACGTGGTAGACCAAGGTATTGGCCTTGTGCGCCTCCAGCGGGGAGGAGATGGTGAGGCGGGCAGCAGCGTCCCTGTTGAGGATGTACACCAGCTTCTGCTTCTCGATAGCGCCTGAAACGGGAGGGTGGCAGGGCAGTGGGGGCCACAAGGCTCCTTGTGCCTGCTTTCCCCTACACAGACAAACTTTGTGAGGAGGTGTCAGCGTTATTTCTGCTGCTGTGGGCACCCCATGCCTCTATGTAACACCAAATGTTTAATTTTCAGTGCCTCAGACTCAAGCAGCAGAACCTGCAGCTCCCTGATGCCTAATGCTGCTCCTGGGGCCTGCCCAGCCCCGTGCTCGCTCCCATCAGCACCACACAGGCAGAGGGAACTCACACACAAGGTTTCTGCTCTCACACCATGAGCTTGCCATCCCTTTGGCTGCAGAAGCACAACCAATAGTGACACCGGCCAGCTGACCAAGGAGCTGAGACAGCTGATGGTAAGTCTTATAAAAATAAAATTAAAAAAAGCCCACCCCAGGCTCCTCCTGCCTGCAAAGCCTGATCAGAAACGCATCTGGTTGTCCTCACAACTCATCTCGGAGAAGAGACATGAACTCACAGCATCATTTCAGGCTGTAGGACCTCCTGGAAACCCCAACATTTCTCCCAGACAGTGTGTGCCAGGGCTCTGTCTGCTCACCATGAGGCAAGCTGCCTTCCCAAACTACTGTGGGCCAATTAAGTCGTGGGCCAATTAAGCATCAAGGAAGCAGCCCACATGCCTGCACTCTCCCTGACGTGCCTAACAAACTTCCTGAACACAAACACCCCGTTTACACCTGGCAGGAGCTCGCTCTGAAGCTGCCACCCCCAGGCCGGGCACACGAAGCAGAAGAACCCGACCCCAGGCGACTCACTGATCATAACCGCGCGGCCCTTCGGGTCCACGGCCAGGTACTGCCCCGGCACGATCCTGCGGCAGCCGCTCTTGCCGAAAGTCTCCTGGTGAATCTTCTCGAAGACGTTCTTGGAGGGCTGGTACTCCAGGATGACGATGCGCCCCGAGTCGCTGCCCACCACGATGTAGTCCTTGGTGCCGCCCGTCAGGCGGAAGGCCATGAGCGAGCGGATGACCCCGAACACCTCCACGGTCAGCAGCGTGTGCACCTTCCCCGTGTTGGGGTCCGGGCGCAGCAGCTCCAGGATCTTGCCCCGGGACACGACGATTTCTTGCTGCTTGGTTCCTGCGGGGCCCGGAACGCAACGGGGTGAGCGGCAGCACGGCCTGAGAGCGCTCCCGGGCGCTCTGTGGTAAAAGCTTCTCGGTAATGAGAACTGAATGAGAATGAAATGACAAGAACTGCAACTCATTAGCGTTTATTCACTGCCATAATTACTAATAAAAGAATGTAAAGTGACGCGTTCACCACTAACAACGATGCTGGAGCATCTGGGCGATGATCAGACTCGTAGAATATCCCGAGCTGGATGGGACCCATAAGGATCATCAAGTCCAACTCCTGGGATTAATCTTTGATTAACCTTTAAAAAGCTTTTACTCATTTTGATGTATTTATTTTATTGCTTTATACAGCAATTATTATCACGCCAACTTGGCTTCTGCGTACCACATTAATGCCTTTTCATTACCATCACCCTTTGCTTAGGAACTTAGTGCCCAGCCTGCGGTGCTGGGGGGCAGGGAAGGTACATTTTTGGGTTACTTCCCCATTTACAGAGGGAAAACTTCAGTGGCAGGTAAGGAGCTGGAAGCGAACGAAACGCCCCCAACCAAACTTCCCTCCATCCTTCCACAGGTCCCAGCCACGCACTCAAGACAACAACAAACTCCTGGGCACTCATTTACTGCTATATGCACTAATTACGCGCTAATTAAGTGCACAGGGACTTGTTCACTATTAACGACGCTGGAGCACCTGGGTGACGATGGAAGCGAACAAAACTCCCCGTTACACCACCAAACTCCCCTCCATCCCTCCACACGCCCCAGAGGAGGCGACCCCCACCGCCCCGACCCACACGGACACCGAGGGCTCCACCACCCCGCGCCCCGCAGCCCCTTTTTTTTTCCCCCCTTTT